>PYDT01001307.1:0-10990 GCA_004837865.1 Musa balbisiana | reverse complement strand
TCTCTCTTATCCTGCGCCTCCTCTCCTCTATCGCGTCCTCATCTTCCTCTTACCAACTCACAAAGCCCATCCAAACTATGATTTTCTTCATCGGTGCGGGTCAATACTATCCAGCTTGCCAGGATCCGCCGGTGACTCGGCTCACCTCTCCCCGTGTTCTCAGTTCGGCTTCTCAGCCAGGAAGCCTCAGCCTGCGATCATCTTCTGAGGTACATCAGCATCATCCGAGTAGGGGAAGGCTTCTCGAGGGCGGCCAGCTTGGAGGCTCCTGATGTCGTCATCATCCTCCCACCTCGTCTGCCCATCGACCGGGGGCTTGCCGGGCCAATACCTATTGACCTTGGTCTGAGCCGATCTTCCCGGAGCTTGTCGCGGATTGGTGATCCACCGTGTCGCTAACACCGGCCGTGACCGACATGGCTGCGAACAACTGACCGCTGAACAGATCTTATCGCCTCTTGGACTTCAAAAAAAAACCACACCAAATTCATGAGTGGAAAATCCCTAGACGTGATACACAAAAAGACGGGGATTAATCGCCTGATATCAGAATTTCTTCGTGTCAATTTCGAACTTAACTTGTTAACAAGTTTTTTACATCGCGTTCTAAATCTTGGGATTCTAAAATAACCGCTATACAAGAATCAAAAAATTTTGAATACCTTTTTGATCGAGAACTCCTAGGGTCTTGATGACTATGAAATTACGTGCATGCATGTAAATACCTTCATAACCACCTTCCCAAGAACAGGTACGATTTGGGCATCTAACATTTGAGACCCTCGAGCATAAGCTCAAGTGATGGTGAACTTGATACTCATGAATCTTACCCATTAATGACGAAAATTAAAGCAACAAACAAGAATGCAACTACTTGCTTTGAAACGCTAAAGAAGAAGAAAAATTGGGGATGAATCGAGCTCCCTCCCGAGACAAAGGAGAAAATCAGAAGGGCTAGGTGGGCAAACTACCTTAACGGTTTTCGTCATAAGGTAACATCTCCAAAACGAAACTCCTTTAATTTATTTTGAAATTACGTGATCTTTTTATGAGCATTTTCTTTCCTATTTATTAGTTGTTTTGTTTGTTAGAATTAATGTCTTGAAAATTGCATGTCTAAATAATTTATAATAAATCAAATTTAGGAACTGCTTATGTTCTAGTAATTTTAAAATAATCATGAAATTCATGTTTATGATAAACCAACATGATTTTGATTAAAAATCCTTATGTTATGCTAATGTGGTTAGAAGTAAACTGTTGTTTCATGTTGATTTCCATTGTGTTTTTCTCGATTTTTGATTAATGAAATCATTTTTTTTTGAAGTCAATGCATAATGATGTAATGAAAATAGTTAAATGTTTTGATGACCATGTTGTACGCTTTTATATGCATGAGATTTTAAAGTTATACTGATAATTTTTGTGATTTATGATTTTATTTATATTTGGCCAATGAAAGCCTTTTTTTTTGTTTACATGATGATAAGTGTTTTTCACAAGAAGAAATAATGGTGTATGTTGATGATTTCCAATTTTGATTGAAATCATGCTTTGATGTCTTAATGAAATATAAAGAGTTTGATACATCTTAATGATGAGGTAGGATCGTGTCTAAAAACTAAGCTTGAAAGTTAGATTCCCCTAAAAAAGAAAAATGCTGACTACAACCAACAAATGACTTGATTTGGAAATAACTTTTATGATCAATTTCATAATTCATAATGCATGTAATTTATGTAATGAAAAATTTAAATGTTTGAAATCATGTCGTGAGGTCATGCATATGATCATGCTTAAGAGAGTTCCAAATTATGCATTGATGATTCTTGAGACTTTAATTATCGATTTTTTAGCGGTAATGACATGGCTTTTTCGGTTTTTGAACATTGATGGCATATTTTTTGTATTGGCAAAATGAAAATAAATCACATGAATCTAAACACTTTAAAAGGAAAATATATATATGGGAATTAAAATCAGGATCTATGGGTATCACTTTTGTGAATCTCTGAAAATGATCTTGATTTGGAATATTTAAATTTAAATGAGCTTTATCTGATTTCTCAAAATTTGAAATTGAGATTTCTTATGCTTAAGTCAAATTTTATATGCTTTAATGTGAAATCTTTTTCTCCTAAGGTTCTTTTACTAAAGAGAATATCTTCTTCGAATTCATGACTTAAAATTTCTTTTGAATATCTTTTATATTTGATCTCCTAAGATTTTCTTTTGATTATTTAATGATGAGTTTTTCAAAGAAATCATGCCTTTGGTAACACATATTCTAATCCTTCATGATAAGTTTTTATTGCAATTTCGTGTAATCATGAAATATCTCCATCACCCAATTAATTCTCTTGATATTCCTATGTGATGACTGAAATTATGCATGAAATACAATGAGATTAATTATCAGGCCTGATCGGAGTATGAATATTGACATGTATATACTATCATTTGAAAAAGTTTGATCATGTAATGTAGGATCTACTTTGACAGTGGATACCATCCTGATATAAACATTTATTATTTACCATGAGCACCACATACTTGGTGCTTTCTTAATTATGATGTGATTGTATTGCATATGATCAAATCATGATTTAAATCCTATGAGTTGTTACTAAAATGATGTAATTAGAAAGGTTGAAAATGCTCTAAATGATGAATGTTTGGTATCATGATCAAAATTTTTATAAATAGTTAAAAATTTTGAGTATCTGTATGATATCCTCATAATGTTAATCGATTTATTCATATCGTGCATGATGAAATATAAGGTTTTGAAAATGTGGCATATTCTATTTGAAATATAATGATGCACAAGTAAGATTGATACTTACCTTTATCATAATTGATTAAAGGGTCTTCCTTTCCTTTGACAATGACAAAGTGGAATAGCGAGTTTGCACAAGTCAAGAAGAATGCAAAAACGTATTACTACTTGCTATCTTAAGAGCAAAGATTGCTAACTGCTTATTTCCAGAGGACAAGATATCTCTTGAACATCATATCTTGCCTTCTCAATAAGCAAAAATGCTACGTGCAATCTAGCAAACTTGTATATTTTAAGAAGCCGGTTTGCTTTTCTTGAACACTCTCAAAACTGCTAGCTTGCATGTTCTAAAAATATTGTAAAATTTGCTAGCTTTATGTAGTAAAACTTGGATATCATAAAGTTCTGCTTGTATATAGCAAAGAATTGCTAGCTCAAAAGAAGCAAAAATTGTAAAACTTAGAAAACTTGCAATATAATTGCTCCTTGCCATTCCTTGTATAAAAAATAGGTTGATATCCTTAAAAGCACGCATTAAATTTTTTAGTATCCGCAATGCGCACATGTCTTGCAAAAATTTGAAATTTTTGAGACTATTATCATATCATGTTTTACAATTGATGTCTTTCAATGACATGCTTTCTTTGCATTTTTTGTCTTGTATGTATCATGTGATGAATTGAAATAGTGATTGATTCCATTCTAATTTATGTAAAAGTCCTAATTCATGGGTTCCTCTCCTTCTTTTCGCACTGACATCGTGGGAGAAAGATTGCTAGCTCAGGAAATGCTGCAGCTTGTACTCTCCCTACTTTTCCGACAAAAACAAAGGAGAGAAAGCTTTTGCTAGTTATGAACAGGCAAGCAAGCAAAGTGCAATCTTGCACAGAAGCAGTGTAGACGTGCATGATTGAGCTTAGACTTTTACTATGCTTTTGTGCTTATATGTTGTTGATGAAAATCTAGCTTCATGTACAAAAACTTGAATATCTTAAAAATAGCTAGAGCTACGTCTCTCCCCTTTTTGTTGTGACATGGGGGCGAATATATTGTGCTTCATGCATTTAATTCATATTTTATACTTTGCATGATTGGTTTATGTTTTTTTCCCTACATGTGAGAATGTTGCTTGGATTTGGGATCATCCACGTGTTCTATCATGGCATATTGATAGGGGGGAGTTTGTTTAAACTCCGGGGAGTTAGGTTACTCCGGTAGTCATCCAATTAGTTGCCTCATCAAAAATGGGGAGATTATTGAATCTCCGATTTTGCTTATGAAACTAATTGATTGATTTAGCTGTTTAAAACCTGCATTTTGAGTGATCAGGTCTACCTCTATCAGGAGTAGACATTGATGCAGGAGGACTTGACATCGCGCCCGGAGGATATCACGTTAGGTATTGACGGTAGAACACTTCGGACGTCGGCATCGGCCAAGGAGAGCGGAATTGCACCAAGGATATCGGGTGCGGAGGTCCACCACCGATTGGGCAACAACCCGCAAGAGGGAGTGGGAGCGAGGCACTGAAGAATCGGACGAAGCGCCCACCAATGCCTTGCGGGCAAATAATGTCAATTCGCGTGTAAATAATTGTCTAGATCGGAGTAGAGTTTTGGCTTGTGTGTGCAGGATTAACGACGATAACGATGAAGACATACAGCGAAACAAAGTACCGGAGTCATCGCGAAGGTATTCGTTGGGAGTTCCGAGAGTCGAACGAAATTCGAATGTTTTTGTCGTGAATGCTTTGGAATTACCCGAGAAATGAGTATGGAGCTTGCCGATGGGTTTTCGGAAGCTCGCCGAAGGTCGTTGTAGTTCGCGGAGTCACCGATAAAGATCATAGCTTGCCGCAGAAGCTCGTCGTAACCTCGCCAAGATCAAATCGTGAAGTCTCGGAGCTTGCCGGGAGTCCGCAGAATGGTTTCCGAGAGTTTTTGTTTTTTATTCGAAGACGCGCCCGGGGAAGTTCACCGAAAGAAGTCTTGACTTGCGGACTTTGTAATAGCTTAGGAATGTCTTTAAATTCGTAGTTTACATGTTAATTGGGTTAGGATTAGGTTGTTAATACTTATAACCCAGTAGGGGCCAATTGGGCGCCGAGTTCGGACATGTTTGGGGCCAGTTTAGAGCCCAACTAGGCGCTGAATAGCCAGGCGTGGCACCGCCCAGCCCCTGAGCGCTTGCGTGGCATCCGCCGGTCGGCGGTGGCACTGCCCAGCACCTAGAGCCAGGGCGGTGGCACCGCTGTACTGTCGGTGGCACACGCCCAGTACACTGTGCAGTGTCCCAACTGCCAAGCGGTGGCACCGCCACTGATAGGCGTGGCACCGCTAGCTTGGGAACCGAAGAGAATTTAAATTTTGGAGCCAAATTGAAATCCTCTTGAGCCTATAAATACCCCTCTATTCTCAACTGAGATAACAACTTTTTAGATAAGCAATAGAGTGAAAAAAAGTCGTAGCCAAGCCTTAGCCGTCTTTACTTTCAAATTGCTTGAGTGTTTCACCTCCTTCCTTCTCAATTTAAACTTTGTAAGAGTGTGAACCACTGTGGTACAAGGTTGTAATAGGGGTATTTGTCCTTCCCCTTCACGTGAGTTTGCTATTGGAAGTTGGGATCCTCATCGAAGAAAGGCTTCCGCAAGTGGTGTCGTGTCATTTTGACCGGACCACTTTAAATTTGGCGTGTTTCCTCTGGTTTGGCAATTTACTTATTGCACTTTACCTTTATTAGCAAAGCTTTATAATGCTTTTACTTCCTCTATTACTTTTGCTGCCATATTTACGACACGCGTGTAAGTTAAGCACTTCCGAATTTCCGGTTTTATTGTACGAAAAATTTTCCAAACCGACGTTTTAATCGCTTGCACTAATTCACCCCCGTTATGCCGCTCCGATCCTAACATTGAGTCATCTCATGAAGGCCTAGCCAAGTGAAGAGTCAAAATCAACATTCTTATGCACTCTTACAACTTTGCCGAATGACCAAGTGAGTCCTCGGAGACATGTATAACCCTTTCACAGAAATAGTCATCAAGACTTAAAGCTCTTGGTCAAGAATTTTTTCTAACTTGAACTAGTAACTAAATCTTAGATCCCTTCCTAAAAGTTGGATCCAAAAGTTCTGTCATTCAAGAGGCCAAGGACCCTTAAAACATTCCCTCTTGAAGAACTTATTGGGTCTCTAATTACTACAAATTCATTATCCCAAGCTCAATTACGAGCTCGAAAAATCCCCTTCCAACGACATGAAGGATATGGCAGCTCAATCACAAGAGACCCGTTGAAGAACATCAAGTGATGAGGACAGTGCCAATGACATTGCACTTTTGACTCAAATTTTAAAAAAGTTATAAGAAGAACAAATTTAAATAATAACACCAAAAACAAACTTAACATAAAAGGAGCCAAGTGATATGTATGATGAAGACGCCGGGGCATTTCAAAAAGACTGTCCCCAAGCCAAAAAGAGAACATCAAAGAAGAAGGCGCTCACGCAATTGGGGGATTATTCAAGCCTCCCGAAAAGAGATCCACCACCGAGCTGATTTTCTCATTACTCCCTCTGGCCATCGGGAGGAGGTAACAAATTTATTGATGCAGATTTATCTTATCATTATTATTAAATGCCTTCCTGAGTTTTTGATGAATGCAAAATAATGTAAGAAAATAAATGTTAAAAAAGGAGCAGATAGTCTACTTGCATTTTGATAAATAAAAACTTATATCTTATAGTTTAGCTCTGCCTGCATAAAATGCCATTGATCTAGAAACCTCCAAAGGAGACTTGCTACTTAAGGACACCTTGAGAAATTCGAAGTCGGTAGCAAGGCTTTGAACATGATCCTTAACAATACGCGTCAGTTCTAAAAGAAGTGGAATCGAAGATTTGTGAGAAGTTCTCACCAAAATCCACCACCTTCATTAAAGTCCTATCTTACTGTTCAACACCAAGCAATTGTAACTTTTGTTGCAAATAGGACATAACACTTATCTGTCCATTCAGACAATTAGTCTGAACAAATTGAGTTGGGTTCCTAAAGGACCATGATCACGTCCCTTGCAAACATGATAACAAGTTACAGATCAGTTTTTGAGGCACCCAAAGTAAATGGGTACTAAACAAATCCCTTCTTGTAGAAACATACACCATCACAAGCTAGGAGCAAGAGATGGTACCTGAATAGTTATGCCAAGGCATATCCCGAGATCCCATCCCATTCTCTAGCTCCCTCGCATAGACGAAGGCTAGGTTCACCTTCGAGACAACACAAAGGCAAAATCATTGGCAAGGGAACCATAGGTCAAATTACTTTTCTATTGATAATGCTATTACTAGTTGATGGATTGAAACATAATCTCTCGAGTATTAGTCATTATGCGATAAGGTTATATCGTTAATTTGATCAAAATGTGTGTATATTGAAAAACCAACAATAACATGACTATATTACAACTAAAAAACAAATAATATATACACCATCACTCCTTGATGAACTAGGTAGAAATTTGCCTCCCTCTCCACTTAAAAGATGATGCGTGGCTTTGGGCATAGTAGATTAGGCGATGCAAGTATGCAACCTATATCTAAGATCTCATCTAGAGAATGTCGTACGAGGGATTTCCAATATGAAGTTTGTTAAGGACAAAGTATGCATGCGGTCAACTAGGTACACAAATAAAAACTTTTTCAAACCAAAAATCATATTAGCACACTAGACCATTACAATTGATCCATTTGGACTTATTTGGACCAATTGACACGAAAAGTCTAGGAGGAAGCAAATATGCTTTTGTAATTGTAGATATCTACTAGATACACTTGGACCTATTTCTTGCTCACAAAAGTGATTGTTTCAAATGTTCTCTAAATTTGTAACCTCACGCAAAATGAAAAAAGGTTTCATGATTCATCAATTGGAGTGGGATCACGGTGCCAATTTCAAACACGATTATTTTTCAAAATTTTTGTAAAGTTAATGGATATAACCCTAACTTCTACTACCTTCCAAGAATCCCCCACAAAATGGGAGTGTAGAAAGAAAAAATAGAAATCTATACGAACTGACAAAGACTCTGTTGATGAACATAGTCTAATTAACCCCAAGTATTGGTTTTGGGGCCGAAGCCATGAATACGGCTTGCTACTCCATGAATATGGTTCTAAGACACTCATCTCTATCAAAAACTCCCTATGAATTTAAGTGAAATAACCATCCCAAATGTTTCTTATTTTAAAGTTTTTCGTAGCAATGCTATTTTAAATGAAACGGATGCCTTAGGAAAATTTGTGCTAATACATGAACGCATCTTTCTTTGGTTAATCTTCCGTTTCTAAGGCTTTCATGTTTTACAAAAGAACCTAGTTATAGAAAGTCTATTCATGTATTTTTAATGAAATTTTTCCTGAGTTAAAAAAAAGATTTTTGATGAGATTTGGTTTTTGAAAATTTGTATTTAAAGGGAACCCCCTCTTCAAAATAGCAACTTGGATGCATCTTCTTCCATCATCCTTACCCAAGGAATGGAGTATTTAAGATGCTCATCCAAAAGAGCAAATTATAGAGATGACTGCCAAGGGTTCAAACTCATTCTCTTTTAAGATTTTTTGTGATCATGCTGTCTTTGGTCTCGCCAAATCGAACCTAAATGCATTGACGAGCCTTGAAGATTATTCTTGGGTCATTGCAATGCAAAAGGAATTGAATCAATTTGAGAGGATGAGGTATGGAAGCTTGTTCCTGACCTAGTGACCATTTAGGTCATTGGTACCTACCTGGGTACTTTAGACAAGCAAGACGAATGTGGTATCGTGTTTAGAAATAAGGCTAGATTAGTGGCCAAAGTTTCACCAAGAAAAGGTAGCGACTATGAGACAACCTTCGCATCCTGTGGCAAGATTAGAAAGCATTTTGGTTAGGATGCTCCATCGCTATCAGTAGTAACTAATTTTTTCAATTTTCAAATGGAACGTCAAAGTGCTTCTTGAATGGTTTTTTATTTCGGAAGAAGTATATGTCGCACAACCTCCTTGGATTTGAAAATTCTCTTCTTCCTAATCATGTTGCAATTTGACTAGGCTCTCTATGGTTTGAAACAAGCTCCTAGAGCTTGGTACGAAGGCTTAGTTCCTTTCTTATTTTAAATAATTTTACCAAAGACAAAAGGGGGTTGATACTACAGTGTTTATCAAACATTTTGTAAATATTTTCTTATTATGCAAATTTAGGGTTGATGATTCTATTTTGGTTCTTCGGATGACTCACTATGTGAATCATTTGCCAAAAATATGAGTTATGAATTTGAAATGCGTTTAATGGGTAATTAACATGCTTTTTAGGATTGCAATCACACAACTTAGTGACGATAGATTTTCTTACCATCGAAATATACAGTAGAATTTATAAAATTTGAATTTACATGGATAATTCAAAAGCAATAAACACCCCTATGAGTACTTCGACTAAGTTAATATGGATGAAAACAACGAAAATTTCGATCAAAAAACATAGGGAATGATAGGTAGTCCTACTCGACCTCACCGCACTAGATCGATATTTATTTTAGTGTGGGACTTTGCGCTAGGTTTCAATCTAATGCCAAATATCTCTCTTCAGAGTGTTAAAAGAATATTTAAATATCTTAAAGAACTCAAATTTAGACTTTGGTATCTGAATCAGAAAAATTCGATTTAATAGCTTATGCATATGCCGATTTTTGGCGTATGCAGGATATATAGAAGTAAGCCGTAACATGCCATTTTTAGGCATTGCACTTGTTTCTTGGACTTGACTTTCAAGAAACAAAATTCAGTTGCACTATCTAAGCGGAAGCCGAATCATCGCTGCAAGTGCATGCTGTTCACAAATTGTTTGGATGAAAAATAACATTAGAAAAAGGAACTATGACTTGCACTTAAAAAAATCCCATAAAATGGTATTAAATACCAGTGCCCATCTGTCCTTACCAAAAATCCAATTCAGCACTCTATAACTAAGCAGCTATCAACGTTAGCATCATTCATACGCGATCATGTCCTTATAATATTGTTCTAGAATGCATTGCCCAAAGCATCAATTGGCAGACATCTTTACAAAAGCCTAAATGCCGACCAATTTGAATTATTAAAGGGAACTAGGCATGTTAAATTGTACCCTACGACTGTACTTTTCCGAAAGTTTTTCATCACTCTTTCCGTTCCTTGGTGGTTTGATCCTTCGTCTTTCAATCCAAAAGAAATGTTTAGCCGAACATCTCTGAAAAATAAATTAAAAAAAAGCAGGAGGAAGGAAATTTTTTTCGCAGCATGCCAGCGGTGGCACGCCAGAACTAGCGAATAGCAACTCCTGCCTGAGCGTATTGGGGTCGCTAGGAGGTGGCCCGCTCCGAGAGCCCCTATATCAATCCTAGAGGGTTAAGGGCCACCATCGGTGACCCGCCCCCAACCCGTGAGAACCTGCCTCAACCCTCCCCACCTCTCTAAAGCCTCATTCCAACATTTAGAAGCCCTTGGAAAGGGATTCCGTGTGGTCCAAGCTCTTCAATCTTTCAAAAATTCTCCATACGTTAAAACATGAAATTTTCTTCTTCCTCCTTTCCATATCTTTATTTTCCTACCCTTTACCAGTTTCATATTTGTTATCCATCCATCTTGCTAGATAATGGCTCCTAAGAGATCAAAAGGGAAAAAGATGTAGGAGATCAGAGGACCAATCTTTTTAAATCTAAGAAGTTAGCACTTAGATTTCCCAATTTCAAAAACAGAACTATATATAGAGGTAAACCTTGATCTAAATGACTAGGAAACCTAGAACCCATTAAGTGGTTTGCACATTTAGATGCATTACCTCTCCTACAATACAATGAACCAATTTATCCTATGTTAAGTTAAGCTATTATTACTGCAACTTTGTGTGACCATCGAAGCTAAGTACTTAACCTTTGGAACCAGAGTTAGAATCTTGGATAGTAACTATTTATGAACCGAATTGGAATTACCTGAAAAGGCTATGGGTGTTACTTGAGAAACAATGGGATAATCAATGTGATTTGAGCAACTTACCTCTTCCGAAGCCTTAGAACTATCTTTTGAATTCGAACCAGGCCTGATACCCATCGTTGCGAGCACCTATTTAACCTTTTAACTCTAAAATTCTTCATCACATTATGACTAGCATAACCGTCATACTTCCCAAGCCATTTTCAT
>PYDT01000713.1:0-10991 GCA_004837865.1 Musa balbisiana | reverse complement strand
TTCTTCGTCGCGTTGTAACCGATACACGAATGATAATACTAACTGATATCATATACCGATATATATACACATAGAAACACATAGATATGACTATAGTGAAAGTGACACGGATTACTAGTAACCTGTGTTTATTTTTTTTTTTATTGGCCAAAAATGGATAATCAACTCTTTCATGTGAGAAAAAACGATTTTTCCTTTTCAAACTTTGTTTGATTAAGTCTTCTGAATCTAGATCGTTAGAAAGAAAAAGATCAGACGAATGAGAAAAACATGGATAGAGAAACAAATGGACTCTTTCTCTTTTACGGATCAGGTATTTTGTTTCTGTGGGACAATTGGTTATATCATTGGTTGGGGTGGCTGGAGTCGATCCGAACAACCAAAGACTAAAGAGCTAGAAGAATGCACCTCCGTCCATAGCCACCGCCCAAGAAAACCTCCGTCTCAAAGCGAGTTACTAAGCTAACGGAAAATATGACCAGTCTGGAAATAGAAGCAATGAATGGACAACTAAGATTATGAGAAGCTGATCTTTTTGAAGGAAATACAAGGTTAAAGGAAGGTAAATGGAAGAAGCGAGGAGCCTTCGTCCTATTGGAAGACGAAACTCAGAAAATCCTGTCCATGGAAACAAAGGAAACAAGGTGATCACGAAGATCCAGAAATTATGCTCTTTAACTTTAAGGTACAAATTGAAATATAAAATATTCCCCCTTTTGAAGTTACAATGCCATACCTATATACAGGTGCAACTACCTACTGCATAGACAAAAAAGCTGTCCCAATGCCGCTATGGAAGAAAACCCCTCATATTACATTTCAGCGGGATTACCTCCAAAACTACAGCAAATAAAAAAACGGAAGGAGGCAAAAAGACTACTGGGGATAACACCTTCAGAATCCCTTACACTTCTGCTTTAACAATGATGCTTTGCCTGATTACATCCGTATGATAAGCTATGCAATTTCATAATGCACTGCAAGGGAGTAGATGATAGAGGTAACATAGTGACTGCTATAAGAACCTTATACGTCCACATCTGTCATGCCCCCCCGAAATTTTTCTCATTCAGGAGGGGTGACCCTGTCTAAAATCAATAAATTATAATTCATCATCACAAATCAATCCAGGATCCAATCTAACCTTTAAGGATACTAAGACCATTCAAATCAATATTACACTTCATAAACCTGTAATTTTCATAAATCATACTCCACTTCACTTAGAATTCATAAAACCAAAGCACTCACTAACATCAACACACCACAAATCCATATTCGTAGAAATATATACCTCCTAAAATATTATTCACGCATGATTGATACTTATACAACATAAGCTTATCATTTCATAAACATGATCAGTCCTTTAAACTTTTACAACCCATAAGTATCAATATTATCCTTAACATTACATACGAAGTAAAGTAGGACTATACACCAAAAACCTATCAAACACAAAGATTAGTCCAAATCTTCTAGCCTTTCATTACTTCAACCCATTCTAGCTTTTCATTGCGTGACAAGCCTACCCTAAAAATTTATATAACAACGGGGTGAGCATAAAGAGCTCAGCAAGCGACTAACATTCCATGGCGATAGGAGAAGTCAAGTCTAGGCTTAGTATCAGCTACATAAGCAAAATATAAGTGTTCATTGGAAAAATCATCTTATTTGGTATAGAAAATCACAAAGGGTTTTCCTCATTTGAAAACAAGCGTAGACTAACATACGATACAGGGCAATTTGGAGCATTTCAATTAGCAAAATAAGCATGTAGCATGTAGCCAATGGCCATGAAGGCATTTCAGTGTAATCCAAGGGCGTAAGAGTGTTTGAGAGCTAACAATGCATACAAACCTCCAAAGTATATCAGTTAACGAATAGTAAATACAATCTTGTATATCATTTTGAGGTAGCATGCTTCCATTTTTTATCCAAAGCATACATATAACTCATTAGCAAGCTTTGATATCATATCACAAACATAGAGGCGCTGGTGGACCCATAACATCTGGATTCATCCATTTTAGGATGCCCCCAAGCAAAATTCCCCACGTCTGGAGCTCCATCCACCCACGTCTGAGTGAAGATCAATGGGCCAGCAGAGCATCGCGTGGCTCTTTGCATAACTCCCTTTACCATTTCTGGCAAAGGTTCACAATATCCCACAAGACCCAAGTACAAAAAAGTAGCATGAACACTGACAGTGGCATATATCGGGAAAGCACATGCGGAACAACGGAAAATGCGTGTGCCTTATCAAGACAAGAAATGCCACAAAACATTACAATAAATTTCAGACATCAAAATTTCAGGATGAATATACAGGAATTTTTCAAAAGTACTGTAAAAGAATTTAATAGAAATCAAACTTTCCAACAGAATGAACTCGAATAGGCAAAAGTCCACAAGTTTTCAATTCTGGCCAGAATTCCGAAGGATACATTTCCTGATTTGTTGAGTGACCAAGCATCTTCCAATTCACTAAAAATAGGTGTCACAAGAAAGATCTGCAATCTATTTCACAAAAGAAAAAAAAGTAAGTTTGCATAATTCCGAATTTTCACTAGAGAGTTATGAGCAAGTTTAGTAACAGCAGGTCAGAATTGATGCATCCTGTGTTGTGCATAATAGAAGCATCAATTTTACAGATGTTTTTCAGAAGGAAGCACTTACTTCAAATTTCAAACTAGGTGTCAAAAGAAAGATTCGAATCTAGTTCACAAAGCTTAATTTTGCCCTAATTCAGAATTTTCACTAGAGAGTTATGAGCATTTAGTAACAGAAGGTCATAATTACAGTCCGCTATTTTGTAGAATCGTAGGGTTAATTGCCAAGAGAAGTCATATTAGGCATTTCGACTCCAAATCATTCAATAAGGTAATCAAATCAAGGTCATCGATCTACTTTCAAATGTAATAGTTTTGACCTAAATCAAGTTTAATCCCAAAAGTTAGTGAGACCAAAACAATTCATATAGACAGATTACCGAAAAATTACAGATTCATGGCTTTGGTAATCAAAACGAAAGCAATGTTTGGTTTTCTCAGCGGAATCTTTCACAATTTGTGTAGGCTTGAAATAAAACCGAAAAAGATTAGATTCTATTGGATTGGGTTAGAACCTTGCCTTAAAAAGTTTTGCATTTCCAAATGTGTGGGAATGATGCAAAGCCGTAAGCGAATATAAAACTTCTTCTTCTTCACTTCTTTCTCCTCTCTTCTCCTGTCATTCCTTCTCGTCTTCTCAGTTACCTTGCTGCAACTTTTCCCCTTAGTTTATGCCTAAATTACTTAGGTTTGGCTCATGCTAACATAATGAGGTGCAAGCATGCATGGAGGTTTATGTTTCACTTTAGAATAGTGCAAGTGGCTCATCCTTGCTAATGCCACAAGTCCTCCAATAATTTATATTGATATCATACCTAACTATTAAATACATATAAAGCCTTTTTTTTTTTTTTAAATGAGGATGTTACACTCTCCCCTCCTTAAAAAAAATGTAGAGTCCTCTAAATTTGTCCCTACCTTCTTTCGGGAAAAAGATGAGGATATAACTTTCTTCATTTCTTCCTCTAGCTCCCAAGTTGCTTCCTTTGCAGGATGATCTTTCCATTACTTTAACCAGAGTGATGAGTCCATTTTCTTCGATCTTCTCCTTTTTATCAATAATCTGATTGGCCTCCTTGTACACAAGCCTTTCTCAATCGCAATGCTCATACTCAAATGACATGTAGGATCATTTTACTTTTGAGCATTGACACATGAAAATATCATGGATATGACACATCGATTGTGCAAGGCCATCTTGTAAGCGCAGAGCCAATTCTTTCGAGTATCTCAAAGGTCCAATGAACCTTGGTGTTTAACTTTCCTTTCTTTCCAAATCTTATAACGGGCCGTTGGAAGGGAGACCTTTAGGAATACAAATCCCCTACTTAGAACCGTATCTCGTCTTTTGTTGTCGCATAGCTCGTTTGCTTGACTTTGAGTAGCCTTTAGGGCCTTTTTTGATATAACTGAATCTTTTCAGTAGTCTCTTGTACTTTATCTGGTGCTAACATTTTCTATCACAACTTCCTCCCAACATATAGGCGTTCTGCACTGTCGCTCATACATGCTTCATAGGAGCCATCGGGAGGCTCGAATGTAACTAATTATTATTATAAGTAAACTCAAAGAGCAATAGCTTTATCCCTTCACCTCTCTAATCCATAACATAAGCCTAAGTAATCCCTCCCGTTCTTGAATTGTTCCTTTCAGATTGAACCATCAGTCGAGGGTGATATGCCATTGCTAAAAACTTACGTTGTGCCCATAGACTCTTGTAACTCCTAGAGGTTCTGGGTAGCCCTGAAACAAAGTCCCCATATTATGCATTCCCCCTTTCACATTCAGGACTTCTAAGTGCTGTCACAAACCTCCAGGTCTCTAGTGTTCTGCTTTGATTTGCTGACCTGTCGAATACTTTAAACATAATATTCAATCTCCTTTCTCCCATGCCTTTCCACCAATAAATGAACTGGAGATTCTCTATACATTTTTCGTGCTACCACGATGCAGGTGTACTTTGAAGTGTGACCTGTCGTTAAAATTTGGTTCTTGATATCTCGGTTTATTTTGGAACACATATTCTAACCCCAAATCTCAATGATTCCACATCTGAAATTTGAAAATTCACTTTGGTCCTATCAACTTCATTCCCAAGTATATTAAATGTGGATCTCGTAGTTGCCTTCTTTAATTTGTTGAATGAGAATTCATGTTTTGCACCTGGATAGAGGCCATCAACATTATGAAGTCTTGCCTTTCTCATTACAATTTGATCATAATTCTTTCTAGTACTCCATTGTTCACAACCAAGTAGCTAAAACTGTATGTTCTAACGAAGTACATCAGCTACACATTGCTTTACCTGGGTGATAACGGATGGTACAATCCTAATCCTTAGAATTCCTAATCCATCTTCGCGCTCATATTTACTCGTCTGCGTAAAACTTTATTTTAATCTCTTGTTATCATTAAAGATATCACATGTCTGCCCACAAAGTAAGGTCCTTCCAAATCTTTTAGAGCAAAATGATTGTCCCAATTCCAATCATGAGCGATATTCAATTCATAATTCTTTAGCTGTCTTGAATCATAAGCAATTAACTTTCCCTTCTTGCATCAAACACATCCAATACCCTTTCTTGAAGCATCAGTAGAAACATAATCTTCATTACCACTCGGAATAGTGAAATAGGGCACTAGTCAATCTTCTTTTTAATTCTTGGAAACTTTGTCACAAGCACTACTCCATCAATTTCATAGGTCTTTGCGCATTTGTGCGGGGATGAGCACTTTGAAGAAATCCCTCCACAATCTCCTTTATAACCTGCCCATTTTGGCCCAAGAAGCCTATCCCTATTTTCTGTTACATTTGGTTGCACTCTTCCCAATTAACTAACCTACTGCTTTCCACCTTCTTGGATCATGATATGCCCTTTCCCCTGAAATCCACGTGGCCTAAGAAAGCAATTTCCTTCAACCAACAGTCACATTTGCTAAACTTTGCATACAGCTTCTTTTCTCTTAGTATATATAATCATCGCTCAAGTTTGTATCATGCTCTTGATTACTCCTTGAATATCCTAATCTTCATCAATGAATATATTACACAATATCTAAGGTGGCTGAAATATTCTATTCATTATTCCATAAGCTGCATGAAGCTTATTCAGCCAAAAGGCATTGCCTAAAAATTCATAGTGACCATATCGAGTTCTGTAAGGCGTTTTTTGGATATCCTCCTTTTTTGACCTTCAACTGATAGTAGCCTGATCTTAGATCATCTTTGGCGAAACTTGTGCACCCTGCAATTGATCAAACAAGTCCATCATCTGGGTTAGGGATACTTGTTTTTGATGGCACCTGATTCCATGGTCTATATCATATCAAAGCTCATGTCCCCTCTCTCTTAACTAATACACTGGAGCACCCCATAGTGGAGACTGCTGGGTCAATAAACCCTTATCTAACAACTCTTGTATTTGCTTCTTCAATTCCTCGAGCTCAAGTGGTGCCATTCTGTAGGGAGCTTAGATATTGGGGCTGTCCCGGTACAATCATAACAATTCACCTTCTCTTGTCCTGAGGAGTCCAGCAAATCCTCTGGGAATACATCAGGGAACTCTTTAGCCACGGAAATTGTTCATTTAGGAAGTTTCTTTTTTCTGAATGCTGCCTTTCCAACATATACATAACAGAACATCCCTTCTGCATAAGGCTTGAGTTGAAGTGCCGATATTAAGCAAGGAGGCAAATCATC
Source organism: Musa balbisiana (assembly GCA_004837865.1). Taxonomy (NCBI): domain Eukaryota; kingdom Viridiplantae; phylum Streptophyta; class Magnoliopsida; order Zingiberales; family Musaceae; genus Musa; species Musa balbisiana. The sequence continues at coordinate 4,679 of PYDT01000713.1, read as the reverse complement.
CTAGACTCTCAATGTATAAGAGACTGATTTGGTATGCCGAAAGTAATTATTTTTGTATAGCAAATCGTACTAGCATGATATGAAATAACCCATCCATACCCATTATAATATCAAAACCTTGGATTTCTAGGAGTATCAAATCGGCAAGGGAGTGTATTTCTCCGATAGAATCAAACAATATGGATAAACCAGATTTGTAGTCAAGATCCCAACAGTATTAGTTACGTGTACAAAATATCCAGTGGTTTCGGTTGAATGCCCAATTAATAACAAAATATTGTGAACCACAGGATAGTTTGAACCTCGGATCAAACAAAACTTTTGCATCTCATTAAAACATTTAGAATACTTCAACCCCGGATTTAGAGGCTCTGGAATCTTGTTCTGTGATAGCATATACTCTATCATGGGTCGTTGTCTTAGTGTTAGTGCTCTTTCTTCGTGTTTAGTGGGCGTCCCTTACTTTATGCTCTAACTTTCCACAGCAAAACGAGGCTCCAGTCCCCTTAAACACTCACTGTTGTTTAATTGTATTCTCACATTTGTAAGCACGATAGAGTTCTTGGTGATCGAGTTCCTTCTCAACAGGTACCTTTACCCTCTTATTACTTCTTTCTCTGCTTCATTTCCTCCTTAATTTTACCAACAACTTATCCTGGTTGTTCTTGGCCCTGATGTTCTTGATCTCCTCCCATTCTTTTTTCAAGTAGAAACCTTTCACTACATCAGTGTATCTTGGAGTTTTAAAGCTGATATCCGACTTCTTATTGCCGGCCTTAGTCTCTTCAAATCTTCTTGCTTTCCTATATTCATCCTCGATCATAGACGTGCAAATCTAGAGAGCTCAGTGAATTTAGACTCATATTTGGCTACGTCCAAATTTCTGGATGAGATTCAAGAACTCCATTCTTCTCTCTCAATAAATCTGGAAAGTATTTTATTCATTGAACTTTTCTGTAATACCTTTCCTATTGATTGGCTCCTGTCTCGCTTCATAAATCCTCTTCATGGTTCTCCACCATGCTCAGCCTCTCCTTCCATCATGAAGGTGCAAGAGAACCTTCGTATCATCTGGGCATTTAAAACATCCAATATTTTCTCTTATCCCGCTCATCCATTGTTCTGCACCATGGATCAGCTCACCACTAAAACTGGGAGACTAAGCTTTCTTAAACGGTTCAATTCCCAAACCCAGTCTGGTTTGATTCCCCGTTTCATCAATTCTTTCTTGTTGAACTGTTGTTTGCTTACTTGTGTCATAGCCTCTAGAGTTTTCATAATTTCCACTAAATTGATCATATGTAGAGGTATAGTACCGAGATGACCTCGTCATCCTTGCTTCCTAAAAATAAGGCAAAAGATAACTTTTGATCATCTCTAATAGACATCACTAAACCTCAAAATTTATTATACATCTAGCATATCCAAAATTCGTAGAAATCCTCAAACAATGCTCTGATACCACTCCTCATGCCCCCGCACCCCAATGCCCCCCCGAAGTTAAATCCATTCAGGAGGTGGACCCTGTCTAAAATCAATAAATTATAATTCATCATCACAAATCAATCCAGAATCCAATCTAACATTTAAGATACTAAGAACCATTCAAATCAATATTCCACGTCCATAAACCTGTACATTTCATAAATCATACTCCACTTCACTTAGAGATCCATAAAGTCCAAAGAGGCACCTCAACTAAACTCAACCACAACACAAATCCATATCTAGAAATATCTACCATTTACCAATATTATTCACCATGATTCCTATACTTTTATACAACATAAACTATCATCCATAACATGAAGTCAGTCCTTTAAACTTTTACAACCATAAGTTATCAATATATCCTTAACCTTTACATAAGAAGTAAAGTATACTAGCCAACACAAACCTCATCAAACAACAAAGATTGTCCAAACTCTTCTTAGCCTTCAATTACCTTTCAACCCAATTCAAGCTTTCAGTGCGTGACAAGCTACCCTGAAAAATTCCATACAACGGGGTTGAGATAAGATCTCAGCATGCGACTAACATATCCATGGCGCTATAAATTTCAATAGGCTTAGTATCAGATACCAAAACAAAACAGTTTTCATTTGACATCCTTTTATGTGGTAAAAAATCACAAAAAAAAGGGTTTCCTCTTTGAAAACAAGCTTTAGACATAACAATACGAAAAGGAACTTGAGCATTTCTGGCAAAATAAGCATTTAGGAGGCTGTATCAAATGGCACCGTGAACTTTCATGTACATCCAAAGGCTTAAGAGTGTTTGCGAGCATAACATGACATATGAAACACTCCAAAGTATCATGTGACCGACTCGTACATCCAATCTTGTAGGTCATATTTTGATGTAGCATGCATTCCATTTTTATCCAAAGCATAAAATTAAACTCATTAGCTAAGCTTTGATATCATATCAAAAACTAGAGGATGGCGCTGTGGGCCACATACAAATGTGAATTCTCCATTTTAGGATGACCACCAAGCAAAGTCTCCCACGTCGGTATCTCCATCCACCCACGTCTGAGTTGAAGTCATGTGGCCGGCAGTGCCACGCGGTGTCTCTATGCATAACTCCCTTTACCATTCTATCAAAGGTTCACAATATCCCACACACACCAGGACAAAAAGTAGCATGAACAATACATTGGCAGATATCGGAATCACATGCGGAAACAACGGAAATATGCTGGCCTTTATCACACAAGGAATGCCACAAATACCTAATAATTTTAAGACATACCATATTTTCAGGATGAATATACAGAATTTGCAAAGGACTTGCAAAATAATTTACTCGAAATCACACTTCCACAGATGAGACTCGAATAGGCAAAATTCAACAAGTTGTTCAATTCTGGCCGAATTCGAATGAATACATTTCCTGATTTTTTTGGTGACCAAGCATGCTCCCATTCACTAAAATAGTGTCAAAGAAGTATGCTAATCTATTTCACAAAAGGAATTAATTTTGCATATTCAATTTTTAAACTAGAAGTTATGAGCAATTTAGTCCCCGACGGTCGAATTGATCACCTTTGTTTGCAGAAATCAGATAGCATCAATTTTTACACAGAGTTTCAGAAGAAAACGTACACAAATTCCAAATAGGTGGCAAAGAAGATATACAATCTAGTTCACAAAGAATTAAGTGTTGCATAATCGAATTTTCCCTATAGAGTTATGAGCAATTTGTAACAGAAGGGTCAGAATTCAGTCCCTATTTTGGTAAATCTGTAGGGGGTAATTGCAAGCAGAAGTCATAATTAGCATGTCGAATCCAAATCATTCAATCTAGTATCAAAATAAAGATCATCGAGCTACTTTCAAAACGGAGAGGTTTCACCTAATCAGAGTTAGTACACAAGTAGAGACCACACAAACAAGAATGCGAGATAGATTACCGAAAAAATTCAGATCATGGCTTGTATCAAAACGAAAGAAATGTTGGTTTCTCAGCTGACATCTTTCAAAATTTTTGTACGACATAGAATTGAAAAATAAAACAGAGATTAGGTTCTATGGAATTGGGTTAGAACACGTGCTTAAAAAGTTTAATTGATTTCCAAATGTGGGGGAATGATGTAAAGCCTTAAGCTGCCAGATAAACTTCTTCTCTTCAATTCTTTATCCTCTTTCGCGGCAATGCTTATCGTCTTCTAAGGGTACATTGGCTGCAAAGTTTCCTTCGTTGGGCTTAACTTACTTAGGTTGGCTCATGCTAAATAATGAGGTGGCACAGCATGCATGGGGTTTAGGTGTCAAAAAAAAACTTTTTTTAAGGGAAAAAAAAACACAACAAAAAAATACGTGCAAGGGCTCATCCCCTTGCTAATGCCACAAGTCCTCAATAATTTATATTGATAGAAAAACTAAACTATTAAAGTACTATATAAGCATTTGTTTTTTTTAAATGAGGGTGTTACAAAACACACTACCTACATCACAGCTGCAGAGCCATAGAGGAATTGGGGATCGCAAGAAGATGACGACATCTAGATCAGGAGCAGTGTACTTCTCAGCGGAAGGCCAACAGAGCGTGACAGTACCATCTGGGTAAAATTTAGGGGCCTATAGATCAACTAAAAGCCAAGGATACAGGGAGGAACCCCCTTAAGCACTGGGGAAAAAACAAGATCCAAGGCAAACCTAGAACTCAAAAACCGGTTTCACAGTCGAAGACAAGCTACTGAAACACTCACACCACGGCCAAGGAGATTTTCAAAACATAATTAAGGGCCCTACTAGAAATAGGTGGGCATAAGGCCTAGCAAGAGCAGCATCGAACGCACGGCCCGACTTGTCAACGCAGGCACCAATGTGATCTAACCACTGGAATAGGAGAAGAAGGTAAAGAAAGGCTGGTTTTCAATTACAAAGGCTCAAATGACATACGGAGAAAGGCCAGTATAGCCTCCCGGAAATCAAACACCATCCTCAAGAAGGTCAGCAATAGCAAAGATATTCGAAATTGACCTAAAGTCTAGTTTCCATCAGGGGTGCAGGCCCCCGAATTCAATTGCAATGAACTGCCTGTGGGTTCCTGATAGATATAGGAATGGCTTGCTATGCCATTCGGGCTAAAGATTGCCACCAGCATCTTCCTGAGAACGATGGATGAATTGCTCAGGGCCGATGAATATATAGCAGTATACATTGATGATATCA
>PYDT01000641.1:0-10991 GCA_004837865.1 Musa balbisiana | reverse complement strand
GGACATGTCATCCATCTATAACATACTTCCATAATGCAAAATTTATTTTTACGAATAATGAAATATTGCTCAGTTTTCATAAAAATATGTTAAATTGCATGGGGAATGCCAAGGTTTTTATAAGTGATCATGACAGGATCTGCACCAGTAAAATTGGACGAGTTATTCAGGTATAGGTCACCAAACTCAAGATGAGTCCAGCATAATCATCCACAAACTAACGACCTAAATAGAGGGGGCTCCAAAATTTGAATCTCTTCGGTTCCGAAGCTAGCGTGCCACAGACTGTCAGTTGTGACACTGACAGTGATGGGCGGTGCCAACGCCCAGTCCAGGGGTGCCACCGCCTGGCTCTGGGTGTGGGCGGTTGCCAACGCACAGGAAAGCGGTGCAACCGCTGGCTGGGTGCTGGCGGTGCCACGCCCAGTCCGGCAGTTCCACCGCCCAACCTTTCAAAGTCCTGGGCGGCTCACCGCCTAACTACTTACGCTCATGGTTTGGGCTCCAAACTGGCCCCAAACCAAGTCGAACTCGAGCCCAATGGGCCCCCTACTGGGTTTATAGATTAACTACCTAATCATAACCCTAATTAACAGGCCCCCCCGAACTACGAATATTTAAAGACATTTCCTAAGCTATAAAAGTCCACAAGTCAAGAATTCTTACGGCGAACTTCGGCGGTCTTCGAGAAACCTATCGGAAACCATTTCTGCGGACTCCGGCAAGATCTAGGATTCACGATTTGATCTTGACGAGTTCCGATGAGCTTCTTCGGCAAAGCACGATCTTTCGTCGCGTGAGGGTACGCGAAACTCCGACGTACATTCTGGGGAGCTCCGAAAAACCCTTCGGAAGCTCCCTACTCATTCTAGGCTAGTTCGGCCGCATCACGAGAACCTTATGACTTCGTCGGACCTAGAAACTCACAACGAATCCTTGCGATGGACTCCAGCACTTGTTTCGCTTTATATCTCATTCGTTATCGTAGTAATCCTGCACACCACAATCAAACTCTACTCGGATAGACAATTATTATAACGCAAAGTGACATTTTGTTGCCCGGCAGTCATTGGCTTGGTGCTGCTCGATTCTTCAGTGCATCGTCCACTCTTGTGGGTTGTTGCCCAATCGGCGGTGGAACCTCTGCAACCCCGATATCCTTGGTGCAATTGACGCTCTCCTGGCCGATGCCCGACGTCCGAAGGTTCTACCATCAATATCCACGTGATCTCCTACGTGCGCACGGAAATGCCTTCTTACGTCATGGCTAATCTGATCAAGTAGACCGCATCACTCAAAAATGCAGTTTTAACATATAAACACAATCAATGTGTTTCATCATCAGAAATCCAGAGATTCAACAATCTCCCCCTTTTTTGATGATGAAACTAAACTTGATGACTACCGGAGTTAACCTTAACTCCCCGGAGTTTAACAAACTCCCCCTTATCAAGATGCCATGATAGAAACTGGATTATCCCAAATCCACAGAAACAGTATCACATGTTAGAAAAAAAGTTGACCATCATGCAATATATAAAAGATTCAAATTCAAGCATGAAGTCATCCATTTTCTCCCCCTATTCATCCAACAAAAAAGAGAAAGTTCCCAACTATTATGGTTTAGCGATATGAGTTCTAATCATTAGACATAAAAATATAGTCATCCAATTTTATAATCATGCATTTGCATTAAAGATGTGCAAGTTTAGCATGTGTGCTTTCTTGAGATAGCAACTAGTTTGCTTCTATTAGACTACAAGCTAGCAATTTTTACGATATGCAAGTTTTGCTACAGACAAGCTAGCAAAAATTTCGAAAGCAAATGCAAGGATAGCTTTCTTGTGTAAGCCCAGAATTCTTGCTTACTATTGATTTATAAGGTTTTTTGGAATATCCAAGTTAACACCATTGCATATTAAAAACTACACTCTCTAGTTTTATCATTATGCAATTTTGCTAGAAGCATAGAAGATGCAGGTTAGTATTATGTGCATTTCTATAACACGTCAAGCTAGCAAATTTACAATATTTTTAGAATATGCAGCGGCGTTTGAGATGTTCAAGAAAGAACCCTTGCTTCTTAAAAATAAAGTTTGCTAGATTGCAACAAGTAGCATGTTTGCTTTCTTGAGATAGGCAAGAGGAGTGATGTTCAAGAAGAAACTTTTGCTTCTTGAAATACGCAAGTTAGAAATCGTGCTACTAAGAGAGGCAAGCTAAGCAATAAGTTTGTCTCTTCCTTGCCTTGTACAAAATTAGCTATCTCCCCTTTGTCATGTCAAAAGAAGGAAAGACCCTTTACTCAATGATGACAAAGGGTAAGTATCAATCTTATGGTGCATCTTATCATACGTTAAAGTATTTGCATGCAGAATAAAAATCATCAAATACATCAAAAATCTCAACATTACTTTCAAGATATTCAAAATGGCTATACATGATTTATCATAAAGCAAAGTAATTGGAATCATCACATAGGATTAAAAGCAATTTTTGAAACATAGGAGAATGAGGAATAAAGCATGTCCAATTATTTCAATCAAATTCAGTAATGAATACAATACTTGCATATTGGGAGTATCAATCATGAATACCAAAGATTTATTTGTGATCAAATTTGCAAGATCAAGTGTGATTTAGATAAAACTTATTCAAATCAATCGTTGAACTTGAAAACTAATAATCAAGGCATTCAAAATCAATCTCGAGATTCACAAAATATCATGAAATCATTAATCTCGATCAGAGGGAAAGCATTTTCTACGTAATTCTTTTTCATGAAGCATGCCTTTCTTATATGCCAAATCAAGATAAGCATGAAGTTCAAAGAATAAAGGTAAAATCTTATAAAACAACTCACACCAAAGCAAGATTTTAACCATCTATTCAAGCCATATAAAAGTAAGTCAAGGACAAATTATCTAATGTCATAATTCAATAGGCATCGCAAATATCACATCACATTAAAAAAGATATTTCAACAAGATATAACATGATTGAAGAATAAGTGATTCATTTGTATTATTTCATCATTGGAAGATTCTCCTATTTGGTAACTAAATCAGGGAGAACAAACATGAAGTAAGGGGGTATAACATGATTGAAGCATTGAACATGATTCAAGTGAAAATGTGTCTCATGTCATAAGTATGAATCAAGCATTTGGGAAATCCGAATCATCCTTCACAGTCATTCAATAAGTCATACTGGACAAGCATAGATTTATTGAAAAGTCAATACAGATAGAGGTTCGCATTTCGTGTATAAATCTATTCATGTGATTGCTTATTATACGCATGCCTTTACCTTTCATAAAAACAAGTGTCAATTTAAGACGGAAAGGTAAATTTAATTTAAAAAAAAATCTCAAGCATGGATTCCATGAAACATCCTTGTAAAGTCTTGATATCATCACAAGTATGATGTCAAAAAGTATTGTTCAGAGAAATAATTAGACCAACTGTATGCATACACCATTTATTTTCAAGTATTCATCATGTTAGTTTATGAGTTCACAAGCGTGGTAAAATAAATTCATTTAATCTCAAACAACATAGGATACGAAATTCAGTCCATTGCATTAAAATTGATTTTATGGTGAGGGTATCAGTCTTTTGTGAAAATATGTATCATATTAAAATCGAAAGGAAGATTATTACATAAAGATCAATAAGGCACTTCATTGATAAAAATCAAATAACACGCGTAAATCCCAAGATTAATCACATATTTTCAAATGGCACAATTTCAATCAAAACTATACATTTCATTTTCATGAATGATAAAAATAAATCAATCATCATTATGAGCAATTGATAAATGATATTCAAGCAGCATTCTGGATACTTATTTGGCAACATGATCATAGCTTTTTCAAATGATGGTATCTAAAATGTCAAAGTTCATTACATCATATCATGCATGATATTAACTTCCATTTATATTTCATGTAATTGATTTCATCATATTAGGAATACAAGAAGAATTAATGGATGATGAGATGACTATTTTCATGGAAAACAAGCAATGCATAAAAATAATATCATGAGGATTCTAGAATATGTGTATACCCAAAGGTTGAGTTCTTTTTGACGAACATCCTAAAATAATCAAAAGAAATAGTAGGGATTGATTAAGAAAAAATCTTGATCGATTATAAAAATTTCATATATCAAATATCAAGAATCAAGATAATGGATTCATAAAAAAAAAACAAATACCCAAGTACGATCAAAGAGAAAAATTCTCATTCATTTTCAATTCATTCAATTTGTTCAAATAAAATTTCGTGGGTATGAAGGAAATAATCAAAACATGGTGGGTGGGGCTTTCAAATCTTCAACATAGTAACATGTATAACTTTAAAAATCGAAGGGAGAAGGAAAAGAAGCAAAGGTACAAAGATTTAAACCATCTCATAAACAAATAAAGGATCAATTATGAATCCAAAAAAATTCAATGAATAAGTTCGACAAATCCCTTTTAAATAATCAAAAGGATCATAAAACGAAAATCTCAGGTTATTACAAGAACTCAAGATCCTGATTTTGATAAAACTCATTTCAAATTTTAAATCATCAAATCTTTTTAAGGTTATAAAAAAAAAAAAATTTTTTTTTTTCCAAATTAACATAAATAGATTCAGATTTCATTGCTAATATTATTTTCCCCCTTTTTTAAGTGTTTCATTTTTAAGTGATGATTTCATGTTAGCATGCTTTTTCATTCCTGTAAATAAAAACATGCATGCAACGTTGAGGATCGAAAAAATGAATTTCGTCATAAAACCATCAAGACCAATAAATCATAAAAATCATCATGATAACTTTAAAATTTTTATACATACAATCGTTATATCATGGTATCACAACTTTAATATTTTCAGTACAACATTAAGCAAAGTTTCATTGAACATAAGTTTGAATGATTCTTATAAGATACCTAAAACTTCTTTAGTTTTAAATTTTATGATGATTTATAATAACATGCTAAAATTTTTGTGCTTATGTCAAAATCATACATAATGTTTGAAAAACAAGATAATGTACATAAAAAAGATCAAAGCCTTTAATACAAAACCATGCACTTCATTGAAAAGCAATATGAACACATCAAATATACATCTTGCTTCTCAAACACATATATAAGATTAATTCACTAGGTTTAAAATCATGATTTATATCTAACTTTTTATTCCATTACCTTAGAAAAACATGCAATTGTCAAGAAAATAATTAGTCAAAAAAAAAAACAGGCATCATGGCAAACATCAAGTAATTTTCAAATAAATTAAGGGAGTGGAGTTACTTACGTGTAGTCGAGCCGTCAAAGCCCAATTTGCCGTTCACCTTTGGAAGTCTATTCATCTTGGTTGACTTCTTCTTACTTTGGCCTCTTCATCGTTCAGTTCATGTTTATTTTAGATTTTTGTTTAATGAACTTATTAAGATTTAGGTGTTCTCGTTCAAGTCTATTTCCTCATCACTGGAGTCATCGCTCAAGTGATTGCATTGTAAGGGTTTCCAATCCTTCCTATTGTTGGAAGGTGGTTTAAGTGTCAGCAGGTTTTCAAAAATGTTCCCCAAGTGTCATTCATAGGTCATTAAGACCCGATTAATCTTCTAATGGAAATAATTAAATTTTTGTCTCTTGTATGCGGTTTATTGTATATCCCCACCTTTTTGGACGGGATCTTAAGATCTTACTAAGAGGATCAAAATTAGAAAAAGATTAACAAGAACTCTTAGATTATTGATGACATCCGTGAACCGGGTGTACATGCGCCTATTAGTCTCGCTTGGTTGCCATTCGAAAACAAGCTCAAAATCATGCAAATAAACTGTTAACTTTCGAGTTTTTGACTATACTAGTTCCCTCCGAGTGATTCAAGGTTGCCAAATATCAAAAGCCGTTTTCGACGTAGAAATCCGATGTGAAAAAACTCATTTTTGGCCAAAGCGCAAAATAAAGGCATTAATAGCCTTTGAGTTTTTAAAGAAAAATACTTATTCCAAATCCGACCATTCGTTCACGGTTAAGGGGAAGTTGAAAAGTTTTAACAATATTCCATAAATCCAAATTCATAGAATCAAGAAAACTCTCTCGAGTTTTCCAATTAAGTGTAACTCCAATCCGTTAAACAACGGGTGGATGAAAACCGAAAAGCCCTCTTGAAAGCCATGAGAGCCATTTCTCTTCGGGTATAAATCCGAAATGAACAAATGGGAATACCGTGCTATGATTACAAAATTGTTAGATCGGAGCGAGGAGCGGCACATAAGAGGGGGGGGGTGAATTAGTGCAACGGATGTAAAACGTCGGTTTTGGAAACTTTTTGTACCCCCCCGATAAAAACCGAACTCGGAAGTGCTTAACTTTGAAAAGCGTGTTCGTAACTGTGTGCAGCAAAAGTAATAAGGAAGTAAAGCATGTATGAAAGGTTTGCTAGTAAGGTAAAGTGCAATAAAGAAATGCAAACCAGTGAAACACGCTAATTGTTAAAGTGGTTCGGTCAAAGGACCTACATCCACTTCGCGAAGCTTCTTCGAGAGGCTCCCCAACTTTTCCACTAGCAATCACTTAAAGGGAAGGACAAATACCCTCTTACAACTTTTACAAGTGATCACACTCTTACAAAGTTCAACGGAAGAAGGAGAGTGAAACCCTAAGCAATTGAAAACTAGAACTTGTAAAGACTTTGCTAAGGCTTTTATCTAATCTCATTGCTCTCAAACGTTGTTATCCAGATGAGAATGAGGGGGTATTTAGGCCCAAGAGGATTCAAATTGGGCGCCAAAATTTGAATTCTCTTGGGTTCGAAGCTAGCGGTGCCACCGCCTTGTCATTGACAGTGTACTGGGCGGTCCACGCCTGGCTCGGGTGAGGGCGGGTGCCCAACAACTAGGCCGACGGTTCACCGACCCACCTTCAGGTCCTAGGCGGTGCCACGCCTAGGCTGGCGGGTGCCACCGCCTAAAATACTTAAATCATGGTTGGGCTCCAAACTTGGCCAAACCGTCCGAACTCGAGGCCCAATGGCCCCTACTTGGTTATAAGATAATTACATAATCCTAAACCTAATCTAACACGCCAAATAGAATTGAAAGACATTTCCTAAGCTATTACAAAGTCCACAAGTCACGACTTCTTCCGGCGAACTTCCGGCGAGTCTTTCGAGCAAACTATCGGCAACCATTCTGCGGACCCCCGGCAGCATCATAGACTTCCACAATTGATCTTGGCGAGTTAACGATGAGCTTCTTCGGCAAGCTACGATCTTTCTCGGTCCGAGCTCACGAACATTCGACGTACATTTTGGCGAGCTTTCCGAAACCCTTCGGCAAGCTCCCGGACTCATTCTGGACTAGTTACGGAAAGGCATTCCGACAACCCCTTACAGAACTCAGTCGGGACTCTCGAACTCCCAACGAACTTCGCGCTTTGGACTCCGGCACTTTGTTTCGCTTTATGTCTATCGTTATCGTAGTAATCTGCACCCACAATCCAAAAAACTCTACTCCGATAAGACAATTATTACACACGAGAATGAATTCGGTTGCACGACACGTCAGGGTTGGCGCTTCGTCCGATTCTTCAGTGCATCGGCCCACTATGTGGGTTGTTGCCCAATCGGCGGTGGGACCTCCGACCCCGATATCCTTGGTGTATTCCGCTCTCCTTGGCCTGATGCCGACGTCCGACAGCATAGTAAAATCCATATCCTAACATGATCTCTCGGCGCAATGTCAATTCTGTCCTGCGTAAATGTTAATCTGATAAGGAGACACATCACTCAAAATGCAGTGAAACCATCTAAACACAATCAATTTGTTTCATCATCAAACATCCAGATTCAACAAGTTGAAAAGAGTTATCGGTATGAGTTCAAAAAGAAGGATATACAAAGGAGGAAGGGTCCAAGCATACTGCTAAAGCACGGTGAATCAAAGGGTCCAAGAAAAGGGGAAGATTGCTGGCAATGATAAAAAAACATGCCCAAAAAATTTTTTTTTTTGTTTTTTCCCTTTCTACCCCTAGTGGCGGAAATGCGTCAAATGTCATGATTTTGGACATATGGCTTAAGATGTCCAAATAGAATGGATTGTAACTTAGTTGAAGATCAAGGATGGAGGGAGAAGATGAAGTGACGCTAAACCAAAATATGATGAAGATGAGGAAAGAGGTTACTATATAGATATGTGGTTTGTCTATTGTATTGCCACGTAGCATACAAAGTGTCTTATATGGCAAAGATGGAAAGTTGGGTGAGGAAAAAACGTGGTTTCACAATAAATGTAGCTCTTGGTAAGGTGGATTGGTGATCATCGAACAACGGTAGCTTTGAGAACGGATATCTTTGGAGATAGTGCAAGAAGCTAAAGTTGGAATAATCTCCTACTCCAATCCGGACCAATTATGTGGTTGCAAAACAAAGGAAATGACCTCAGGGTAACTAAAAGATGTTTAGTTTCATTTCTTTAGAAATGTTATAAAAGATGAAGTTGGTGATGTGTGGCTCTAAGGATGCTGTCATTTATTGTTGAGAAGACCTTGGCGTTATGATAGAAGGGTGATGTATGACGGCTACAAACACCGTACTTTTAAGAGAATGAAAGACGATTATCTTAACTCCATTACAAACCTTCTGAAATCAGGGCACCAAGAATGAAATTTTGGTAGCGCCTTTTATGCCCTATAGGGAATGCAAAGAAGAATTAGAAAAGGGTGGTTATGTGGCTCTAGTGGTAATAGAGTGAGAAGAACAAATAAGGAGACACCGGCAATCATGAAAATAATGCCGAGGGAATTTTAAGAGGTTTTAATCGGAAAAGATTAAATATGGCTTCCACCTTTGAGACGACACCAACATCCATTAATCTTATTCCAAAGGCTATTCTACATTAATAATAGCAGGCAGACAGAAGAGAGTCCTAAGGAGGCATGAAGAAACTTCAAAGGCAAGTTGATGAATTGGTGCAAAAAGGAAGTTAATCGGGGGAAAAGTGAGCCTTATGCGGTTTTACCTTGTTGGTGCTTAGAAAGAGGGTTCTTGAGAGAATGTGCGTAAACAGCTGCACCATCAACAATTCATAGTGGGAACTATCATTTCTTATTGCAAAGGTTAGAGGAGACTTGATCAATGTGTAGTGCTAATTTTCTCTAAAATTGATTTTGAGGGAGTGGATATTCACAAATAAGCTGAGGCCAGAGATGAGGGAAAACAATATTTAAAATAGAGAAGGCTTATATAAAAATGGTTGCGTTATGCCATTTGGGTATCTAATACTCTTAGCACTTTCATGAGATTTATGAATTACTACTTAAGCAAGGCATTGGATATTTGTTGTCGTTTACTTAGACGATATATTGTGTACAGCAAGGGCAAGAGGAGGCATATGAAATATATGAAAGCGACTTGCTATTTTGAGGTAGCAAAAGCTTTATGCTAATCTAAAGAAGTATGAGTTCGTTACGTCTAGGTTACGTTTGGGGTTGTTTGTTTCGAAAGAGGAAATCTGATGGGCTCAAAGTAAAGGTAGAAGCTATTCTCAATTGCCAACACTATTAATGGCCATGATGGAGGGTTTCCATGGAACTTTACTCCTTTTACAGAAGATAAGCAAAGGGTTTCAACTCTATTTCGCTCCAATCACGAATGTCTAAAAGGTGATAAATAAATGGAATAATGAGGCTAATGAGGCTTTTGGCTTTTTAAAAGAAGAAAAGGTGACCGAAGCTTCCTATATCGTTCTACCGACCATTTGATATGGGTTTGAAGTTAAAATGATGCATCTAATATGGGAATTGGGGCTATTTTTAGTCAAGAACAGAAAGGCCTATTAATATTTTAGTGAAAAGTTGATGATAGAGGAGGAAATATTCTACTTATGATAAGGAGTTTTATGTAATTATCGAGCTTTGTCTCATGGAGTCAATATCTTCTGCTGACAAGTCATTTGGCCTATATTCTGATCATGAGGCATTAAAGTTCATAATCCCAGCTAAGCTAAACAAGGAGGCCATGCAGCTTGGGGTTAGAGTTTTTACAATCTTATAAACTTTACATCAAGCAAAACATCTAGTGTCAAAAGTAGTTGCTGACGCATGAATGAAAATCATTCTTGATTATTAGCAATGAGAGTCAAAGTGGTTGGATTTGAAACATTCAAAAGATCTCCTGAGAATGATGTGGATTTCGGCTAATATGTCAGAATGCAAATCAGTGCTTTCAACAATTTTGTGTCTTTGATGATTTCTTTTGCGAGCTACCTGCTTTATGTATTCTATCTTATTCTTTGAGGACAAGTAATTATAGCGGAAACTCAGGGTGGTGTTTTGGGTGGACATTTCGATAGAGACAGAATCTAGCTTGTGTTCAATCAAACTTTTATGGCCTACGATGTTTAGAGATGTGGATGAGGACATGTAAAGCAATGCGAGTATGTCCTTGGCACAAATAAAAAGTCAAATCGGGATTGTACACTCTATTGTTGTGCAAATGCTCCATGGGAGGGATATAAGTCTGGATTTCATTTGGGATGCCAAGAACCTCAAAGAACAAGGATTCTATCATAGTTATTGTTGATAGATTTAAAAAAGTCTCACTTTGTTTCCTACCAATAAATCGAATGATGCATTCATATTACTGGATCTGTATTTAAGGAGTTGTTAAGTGCATGTATTCCAGAACTATGGTATCTGTTCGAGATTCAAACATGCTTTCATATTTTTAGAGAACTCGTTGGAGGAGCTGGGTACTTTTTTCCCAATTTTAGCAGCTCCATCACTCCACAAACCATGGGCAACACGGAGGTAACAAACAGAAGCTTGGAAATTGTTTAGACGCTATGTTGGCAAGCAGATTAAGAGTGAGATCTCACTCTTCTACAAATTGAGTTTGCCTACAATCATTTTATCCATCACAATATCAGTCAAGTCCTTTTGAGGTGGTTATGATGTAATACTGCTAGTCCATTTGGACGTCGTCC
>PYDT01001225.1:0-10992 GCA_004837865.1 Musa balbisiana | reverse complement strand
CTTTTGGCTTGCGATTAGGTAAATTTCCTGGGCTCCCTTTTTTTCCCGGGTTTCCTATGACTTCCGTAAAGAGCCTTTGACTGCCCGGAGTAAACCTAACTGTAGCTCCCTTCCCTCAGCTCAACCAGGGAGGAGCACCTTATTGTGGCGGGCAGTAAATTCCACTACTACTAATAACAGCAACCTAGGACCATCTTGCTGCATTTAATACTGACCTATTGATTGAATGCTGATTCTTCTTCTGTCCTTGGTGTATCCCTTGGCCTACTTCTCGGTTAAGGCCTTATTGTATCCTTGCTACCCTTGTCCTTGGAAACTCTACTTTCTTGCTCCTCTCTGCTAACTGAATGAGGCCTCATCTACGTAAGTACAGAGTTTCCTAAGGTCTCCCCTTCCACAAGGCGTTATAAGCATTTGGAAAGACAAGAAATAAACCCAAGGTCATTGGACCTTTTGAGATCCTCGAAAGAAGGCTCATATCGCTTACAATTGCCTGCCACCATCGATTGTGTCATATCCATATATATTTAAGTGTCAATGCTTGACAGTATATACTGATTCCCTCTCATGTCATTGAGTATGGTGATTCGATTGAGGAAAAGACTTGTTATAAGGAAAGGCCTATTCAGAGTATTATTAAAATGAGAAGATCTTAAGAAATAGAATCATCACTTGGTAAAGTAATTTGGAAGCTCATCTGCAAATGAAGCGATTGGGAGCTAGAGGAAGAAAATGAAGAAAGCTTAGCTCATCTTTTCCGAAAGAGGAATGACAAATTTAGAGACTAAATTTTCTTTTAAGGAGGGAGAGTGTACACACCTCATTTAAAAAAAAAAAAATGCTTATATAGTACTTTAATAGTTCGTTATTATATCTCTATTAAATTGTATGGAGGACTTGTGGCATAGCAAGGATGAGGCCACTTTGCACTTATTCTAAGTGCCACCTACAACCTCCATGCATGCTTGCCACCTTCACGATTTTAGCATGAGCCAAACCTAAGTAATTAAGCCTAACTAAGGGAAACTTTGCAACCAACGTAGCTTGAGAAGAGGATAAGGAATTGAAGGAGAAGAGAGGAGAAAGAATGAAGACGACGTTTATTTAGCTTAAGGCTTGATCAAATTCTCCCATATTTGGAAATCAAAACTTTTAAGGCAAGTGTTATAACCAAGCCCAATAGAATCCTAATCTCTGTTTCTTTTCAAGTCTATAAAATTTTGAAAGATTTCAGCTGAGAACCAAAAATTCCTTGTTTTGATACAAAGCCATGGATCTGTAATTTTTTCGGAATATGACCTCATGCATGTTGGATCCTAAATTTTGTACTAAACTCGGAATTAGGCAAAAACTATTCCATTGAAAGTAGACGCGACGACCTTTATTTTGATACCTAGATTGAGGATGATTTGGATCGAAATACCTAAATGACTTCTATTGCAATTAACTACAGATTCTACAAAATAGGGACCTGTATTTCGACTTTCTGTGAATAAATTGCTCATACACTCTATTGACAATTCCTTAATTATGCAAAACATGATTCTTTGCAAATTAGATTCGCACCATCTTTTTTTGATCCCCTAGTTTGGAAATTTTGCAAAGAGTATGTCTGCCTTCTGAAACATCTGTTTAAATGATGGCGATCTATCGCCAAAACAGAGATGATCCAATTCTGACCTTCTGTTACTAAAGGCTCATAACATCTATTGACAATTCTTAAGTATGCCAAAACTTAATTCTTTGCAAATTAGATTGACATCTTTCTTTTGACCCTAGTTTGGAAATTTTTAAGTATGTTTGCCTTTCTGAAACATCTGTTTAAATGAGCTTCTATTCTCCAAAACGAATGGATCAATTCTGCCTTCTGTGACTACATTAGCGTCATTAACTCTCTAGTAAAAATTCGGAATTGTGGCAAAACTTCATTCTTGTGCAAACTAGATTCGCACATCTTTCTTTGACACCTATTTTGGAAATTTATGAAGTACGTTTTCCTTCTGAACATCTTTTTAAATTGATGCTATCTATTCGCAAAACAGGGATGGATCAATCTGACGCTTCATGTTACTAATTGCTCATAACTCTCTAGTGAAAATTCTGAATTATGCAAACTTAATTTCTTATGAATTAGAGTGTCGCATATCTTTTTTTGACACCTATTTTTAGTGAATTGGAGTAAAGCATTAGTTCCCCGAAACAATCAGAGAAATGTATCATTCAGAATTCTGCCAGAACTTGAAAACTTTGTTTTAATTTGCCTATTCGGGCTCATTCTTTGGAGTTTGAATTTCTATTAATTCCCTTTCAGTCCTTTGAAAATTCTTGTATTATTCATCCTAAAATGCCTGTATGTCTAAAATTTATATTATGTTTTGTTGGCCATTTCCTTGTTTGAGTAAAGGCCACGTATATATTCTGTTGTTTCCGCATGTTCTTCCGATATAGTTACCAATAAGTCAATTGTGCATGCTACCGTTTTGTACTCTGAGGGTGTCTTGTGTGTGATTGTGAAACCTTTGCCAAAGGGTAAAGGGGTTAGCATAGAGCCCGCGATGCTCTGCTGCCCTTGACTTCACTCCGACGTGGGTGATGGGAGCTCCCACGTGGGAGACTATGCTTGTTGGTCGTCCCGAAATGGATGAATCACATGATGTCTGTGGTCCCACAGTGCCCTCTATGTTTTTGATTATATATCCAAACTTTGTCTAATGAGGTTTATATTTATGCTTTTGGATAAAAATGGAATGCATGCTACCGGTCAAAAAATGACATACAAGGCATTGTAATTTACTATTCGGTTCCTGTTATACATTTGGATGTTTTCGTAGTCATTAGTATCTCTCACAACACGCTACGGCCTTGATATACACTTAAATGCCTCATGTGCCATTTGCATACATGCCTAATGCTTTAGTTGCCAATGAAATGCTCAATTCCTGTTCTCGTATTGTTATCATAACGCTGTTTTTCAATGAAGGAAACCCTTTGGATTTTTATACCAAATAAGAGGATTTCAAATGAACCTTCTATTTCTGCTTTGTTATCTTGATACTGACCTGCTTGAACTTCTCCTATCCGCCATGGAATATGTTTTATTCCTTGCTGAGGCTCTCATGCTCACCCCGTTGCTATATAATTTTTTCAGGGTGCTTGTCACGCACTAAAAACCTAGATTGGGTTGAAGCCTGTGAAATGCTAGAAGATTTTGGACTAATCTTTGTTTGTGATAGGTTTCCGTTGTATAGTATACTTACTTCTGATGAATTTAGGATATAGTGATACTTATGTGTTGGAAAGTTTAAAGGACTGCTCATGTTTAGGGAAGGATAGCTGACGTTGTAATAAGTATACTGAACTCTGGTGATAATCTTTTTGTGATGGTATATATTTCTACGAATATGGATTTGTGTTGTGGTTGAGTTTAGTTTGAGTTGCCTTGGTGGATTTATGATGCTCTAAGTGAAGTGGAGTGATGATTTATAAACGACGGTTTATGAAATTGTGAAGATTGATTTGATGGTTCTTGTATCCTCAATGTTAGATGGTCCTGGATTGATTTGTGATGATAATTTATAATATTATTGATTTTAGACAGGGTCCACCTCCGTGATGGATTAAATTCGGGGGCGTGCCAATCTCCACCACCATGGTCATTTTTTGCTCTCCCCTGATGGCAACCGGTTCTAGTTTCATATCTTATACTGCTGTCAATTTATTTATCCTTATCAAAACTGTAAAAAAACAAAGTCCTATATTGCTGTATAACTTTTCGGCGCAATGTTTTCATCTTACACGAAAGATACATTGCAGACATCAACCGCATAGCTAGTTTGTTTTGATCTTTGCTACTATATTTTTCTATCCAATCTCGATGAAATTTTTATGACAACATTGAAATTTCCTGACACAGCAATGTTCCTTTGTGATTTGCAAAATTCTATTAACCATTGATCTTTTACCTCTAATCGGCATAACTTGAAAATCTACACTGTAAATTCGCAACCGAAAGCTAGGTTTGTTTGATCTTGGCTACTATGTTTTTTCTGTCCAAATCTTTGTGAAAATTTTTATGCATAGCTTTGACACTTCTTACAGTAGATTTTACCTTTTGTTTCATCAAAAAGGGTGTGCTTCAAAATAAATCACTGATCTTTACGTCTAATCACTACAATTGAAAATCGTGCTTTCGAAAATTTAGCCACTATTGTTGCCTGACCGATCTATTGCAATCTTTTTGAACAAAATTTCTTATACACTCATAGATCTCTTGCTTCCATCTGAGATTGATCTATTGGCGAATTTTATCTCATAAAATGATTTGTTTTGCTGCAATTGTGTCCCTCGCAAATCGCTGCAATTTTTCAACGAGAATTTTGCTACCAAAACTTGCACCAATTTGTTTGCTATTATACTATCGTATTTTTCTTCATTAAATTGACGATCCTTGCTATCATTAACCTGAGATTTTTTGCAATTCCTCCTCAAATCTCTTAATTTTTTGGTGAAAATTCATTTGAGGAAACCTTGTTGCTCGACGACAATTCGCTTTTACAAGACACACAATTCGTCGCAAACTTCCACTGATTTCTATCAAACTTTTGCTACATCTCCCATAGATCTAAAACATTTACCATAACCCTAAAACTTTCACCGAAACCACACCCTCAACACTTCACCTAAACGCCGCAACAAGCCTAAACCGGCAGCCGCACATCCACCAATCCACCAACCCTTTCGACCATCACTTCTCTCAACCTATACTTGCCTTTAACCCACAACAAAAAGAGATCAATAATATCACAGATTTAGAGATTACTATGCATCTACGAGGTAATCATGCTAAATTTGAATCCTTGGAGACGCGAATAGAGTATAAGATTCATGACTCTCTTTACCGAACTCATTTGGGCCGACCACCAGCTTGAAGAAATCCATACAAGGAGAGAGCTCTAATCCATCACACCAAGCCCAAGAGATGACTTCCAAGAGAAGGTAGGCTCTATGACTGACCCTAACTATCCATGCATAAGGATGGACTTCCTAATGGGAAGGAGACCCTATTGGTTGGATCTCACTTGCGAGCGATATTTTTGGTATCTAAAACCTACGGATGCATCTATGGTAGAAATTCAGCTATACATCTTGAAAGTGATGCCATAACAATGGTGTTGACTGGTTTAATTACTCATGGAGTCCTCTTATGGCGACAATTCAAAGAAGAACTATTGATCCGCTTCGGACAACGATTACGAGAACATTGTGACACGTAGGCAAAGATGCCTCACAACCTCTACTTTCAAGCGTATCGAACCAGTTGGAAAGGTTCTCAATCAAACTTATGATTGGTCTCAAAATAGCTATTGGGGACATTCATTGAGGCTTGAAGCCGGGAAGCTGGGTAACGTTAAAGCAGACAACTATACACCTTATACCCCATCTCTTTTGCATGACACAAATGAGGATTGAACCATGAAGCTCAAGGACTCTTATCGCTTCTCGCCTGCAATGCTGAGCCCCTCAGCCCCCCTACTATCAACCAGTCCCTCCCACAAATGGATTAAAAGAGAGGCTTCGGAGTGATTCTACAAGGAGTTATGTGGATCGTGACGACCATGGAGCCCGAGCATCCTATAGAAAGGGGACTTCTTATGATTAAACTCAGTATAGAATAGGTCATTTAACATCAAGAGAGAGCCTTGATAAAAAGAAGAAGATCGGAAGAAGAGCCACAACTGCTGACGTTATTGATGCATGCACTAGCTGGCTACTCAAACCCGCAAATGATGAATGTGAAGGCCTTCTCAAACTCAATCGATCACTATTCTCATCGACACTAGCAGCACTAATAACCTCCTAGATTTAGTTAACTGTCGGATGGCGCTACCTACAAGTATTATAGTAGGTTTACGTCAAGTTCACCGACGGACGGATTTTTAAGTGTGCTCTGTAGTCGCCCTCGGAGAACTATTAGCTGTAGAACAAGAGATAATTGTAGATTTATTCCTCATCCCTCTTGAGGTTCATGAGGCCATGCTCAGAATTGAATGGTTTGATACAGTAGGTTATATTTCCTGGAATTTTTATGAACCTAATTTTGGATTTTACAATAAAGGGAAACTATTAGACTCTAGCTAGGAGAGTCCTAATTGAGTAGGGGCCATTCATGTAAAACCTACCTAAGGCTGCCCTTATTTACAGAGGTGAAGCTTCCAGCTAGGGCTTTTGGCGGTAATTTTTAAAGAAGAATAGGAGTTGTTAAAGGATAGGAGTCTTGATAGAGTCTGAATAAGTCCTATATGAGTCTGGTAGAGTTTCTTAGTATGATTCCTTGCCTAGAGCCTATTAATGAGTTAGGGTTGGAGAACCCTATAAATAGTCTTTATTCATCCTCTTTCCATATCAATGATGATCTTTTCTGCAGCCTTTGGCAGCACTTGGGTAAGAACCCCTATAGAGTTCTAGAGCCGATCCTCTAAAGAGATTAACCCCAAGCTTAGAATCTGCAAGGTTCTAACACTTGGACAGAGCCTTCTTGCCGTCTCCGCTGCCTTTCCCAACATCCTTATCCCTCCATAGCCGCCCAAAGCAATTCCACAATTGCTTGAAAGATCGTCACCAATTCCGCCGTCATGTCCACCACCGCAGATCATCTTTTTGATTCTCACCCGTTAATTGTAACAGTTCTGTTTTCCTACCTTACTGCTGCTGCAATTTAGTTATCCTTAGTCAAAAATCAGAAAGAAAATTAGTCCTATATTTGCTGCATAAACTTTTTCGTTGTTAGTTTCATCACTACGACGAAAGATACATTGCAGAATTTCAACCGCATAGCAAGACTGTTTTGATCTTGCTACTGTGTTTTTTTCTATCCAAATCTCTACAAATTTTATGACAGCTTTGACACTCCATAATAGCAGATTTCTCTTTGGTTATCAAAATTCTCAATATAGACCATTGATCTTTTACGTCTAATTTGCTATACTTAAAAATCTACACTAATAAATTCCACCGCATAGTCATAGTTTTGTTTGATCTTGCTACTGTGTTTTTCTATCCAATCTCTACAAAATTTTTGATAGCTTTGATATTTCCTAACATGGGAATTTTCTTTTGGTGTTATCAAAATTCTTAGTAAACCACGGTCCTTTTATGTCTAATCTGCTACCCTTGAAAATCTGTGTTGTAGAAAATTTTAGCCGCATATTGTTGCCTTACTGATCTATTTTTATCTTTTTTGAACCAAATTTTCTGCTACATTTTATAGATCATCTTGGCGTCCCTCTAAGATTGATCTATTGAGGATCATCTCTAAAAAATTTTGTATTGCTGCAAAATTTTCATCGCAAATCGCTGAAATTTTCTGATGAGAATTCGGCTTCGCAACTTCACCAATTTCCTTGCGGGTTTATACTGCCGAAATTTTCTTGATTGAATTAGACATCCTGGCTGCCATGTAAACTGAGATTTTCTATCAATGGCCTCCGCAAATCCTCAGTTTTTGTGGAAATCCTCGTTGAGAACCGTTGTTCTTTACACCAATTCTGAAATTATAAGACAACACAATTCTGTAGCAAACTTCCACTGATCATCAACCTTTGCTGCCATCTACAACAGATCTAAACTTTTATCCATATCTAAAACTCCACAACCCACCCTCACCCTGCAACCCAAAACAGTCACAAAACAAGCCTAAACCGCAGCCTCATCCACAAATCCCACCACCCTGTCGACCATCCTCTCTCAACCCATACTTCCTTAACCCACAACAAAAGAGAGATCTTAATATTACAGATTTGGAGGCATATACTATTGGCATCTAGGAGGCAATCAATGCTAAATTTGAAGCCTTGGAGGCGCGAATGGAGGATAAGATTTGGACTCTCTTTATCGAACTCAGTTTCGGCCGACCACTACGCTCGAAGAATCACCTCAAGGAGAGAGCTCTAACCACTCACACCAAGCCCAAAGAGATGACTTCAAAGAGATGGGATGTTCCAATGACTACCTCAACTATCCACTCTGGGGTGGACTTCCCTAGATGGGAAGAAGGAGACCCGATTGGTTGGATCTCGCGTGCGAGCGATATTTTCGTATACTCCTGCAGATGCATCTATGGTAGAAATTACAACTATAACATCTTGAAGGGGATGCCATACAGTGGTTTCACTAGTTTAATATACTCATGGAGTTCTCTCATGGCACAATTCAAAAAGGACTATTGATCCGCTTCGGACCAACCGATTATGGAAATTGACGTTCTAGCAAGATCCGACAAACCGCACCGTTCAGGAGTACCAAACCAGGTTTGAAATGTTATCTAATCAAACTCATGATGTTCTCAAACACAGCTTTGGAACTTTATTGAGGGCTTGAATCCGGAGATCCGATGAGAAGTTAAAGCACGACAACCTGACACGCTTATGGCAGCCATCTCTTTCGCACGACATCAAGAGAGCGATTGAACCATGAAGCCCAAAGAACTAGGATCGCTTCTCCCTACATGCAAAAGCCCTCACCCCACCCGTACTATCAATCATTTCTGCACCAAAAATGATGACAAGAGAAGAGCTTCGGGAGCGATCTACGAAGGAGTTATGTTGGCACCGCGATGAGCCGTGGAGCTGCGAGCATCGTTGTAGAAAATATAGATTCGTTATGATTGAACCATAGAAAAAGCGTAAGTGACATCAAAAGAGCCTTGATAATAAAAAGAAATGTACGAAGGGCCATAATCGATTGAAGTTACGGTACATACACTAGCGCTACTCAAACTCGCAAATATGAAAGTTGAAGTCCTTCTCAAACGCAACATTCGATCACTGTTCTCATCGGACACGGTCAGCACTAATCCTTCCTAGATGTAAAGTTGCTATTCGGATAGCCTTACCTATTGAGTATTACAGTAGGTTGATGTCAAGTTCACCGACGAACGATTTGAAGTGTGATCGTAGGCACCGCGGAGAAAATTGTTACTGTAGGACCAAGAGATAAATGCAATTTCTTCTCCTCCCCTTGATTGATCATGAGGCTATGCTCCAAATGAATTTTGACAATATTCTATATGTTTCTTAAAATTTATTGAACTAATTTTGAATTTACATTAAAGGGACACAGTGATTGTTTACATAGAAAACGTGGGGCGGCGGAATGACGATTGCATCCAACAAAGGGAGAAACGGTTGCATAAATTATGCAGCGGCTTTTTTGTACAACTAACAGCAAACTAAAGGAACCAATGAATTGAAGATCCAACCTACTTCCTTTGCTTGTTGAATTTCAAATATAGTTGTGAACTACTCAACTCTCTTACCCGTCGCATGATCATTGTATACCGTTCCTTCTGGCCCAACAACCTCCTGCCAATACTTGCATATCACATTCCATATCTGCAGAAGGATGAAATTAAGGTGGTAAAAGAGATGCCCGAAATAGGAGTTATCGGCCAGTTGCAGCCCCTATTTTATCACCGGTGCTCTTCGTACGAAGAAGCGACGAAACATTGCGAAAGTGCAGCCCCTTGCACATCCATCCTCCTCTCTTCTTTTCCTCTTCTCTTCTTTTCTTCTTCTTCTTCTTTCCCTTCTCCTCCCCAATGCCCCATGCAGCCCCTTGCAAGCGCCCTAGCTAACTGCTACCTCTCGCCCTCTCCCTCTTCCCTCTCTTCTCCCTCTTCTCTTCTTTTCTTCTTCTTCTTCTTCTCTCCCTTTTCTTCTTCTTCTTCTTCTTCTTCTTCTTCTTCTTCTTCTTCTTCTCTCTTCTTCTCCCCAAGCCCCAAGCTCCTTCTCTCTGATGTTTTTTTTCACGGGAAACAGAGAGAGTGGTAAGCGGTGGATAAACCGAAATTTTGACTTTTTCTTTTTTTTTGCAAGTTATAGTTTAGTCCTTGAAATTTCTATATTTACATTAGGTCCTCCTGATTCCACATAAATACTTATAATAACCTTTGTGAGTAAAGATATTAGAATTTATTACAAGGACATACTCGCGATTGGCTGCAATGATCCATGTATACCGTACTTGATCGAGCGATCTTTCAAATCAAGAACAACCATCACAGCCCTAAATAATTCTTGGAGCAGAATATCTTCCCGAGTAGCAAAAATAGGTAACGAAGCCTCTAGATATGATTAGAAATACCTTACAAAGGGGAAACATAAAAATGTTGTTGTATATGCGCTTTCGTGGGTATCCAAAAAGCAAGTTGGATTTTTGGCCGTTTTCACTCCGACAAGCGCTTCCTTGATGATATTAGAGGATTTAGGAAATTTGGAGACTATTAAGATCATAAACTTTGAAGGCAACACCAAGCTTCTTGGCGCATGCAGTTGGGACTGCAAAAGATTGCGCTATAAGGGACGCATTGTGCTTGTGCCAAATCTACATTTGTATAAAGGCCATCCTTCATATGCATTGCACAACTATAACCGAGCACTCCGTTCTTTTAGGACCTCTAAGAGAATTAAGCCCAAAAATTTGTTATGGGTTAGGGATGAAAATATTAGTACTAAATTGTGGCACAATGTGATGTAGGTTATGACATAAAGGCGAGACATTGGCAAAGTCCCAGAAAACTGCAACCTTTACGCATCCCAGACTCATACGGACTGATATACAATGGACTTCATCGAAGGCTTCACTTATCACAAGGAAAAGGTACAATTTTTGTCCATGGTGGTCGCGTTACAAGGTATGCTCACTTTTGCATTGTTCGTAATCCCTACACTACTTATCGTATGCTCGATCTTTATAGAGAATATTGGTAAAATTATATGGGATTCAAATCTATTATAAGTGATCGTGATAGGTCCTTCATGAGCCATATTTGGACAGAGTTATTCTCAATATAGGGCACAAATTAAAATGAGTACGGCATAATCACCACAACTGATGCCAACTGAAGTGGTGAACCTATGCTTGGAGACAACCTCATATGCTTCACCGTGAATTTGCCAACAGAGCGACAAAGTACTTCCATTGCCGAGTGGTGGT
>PYDT01002501.1:42500-73421 GCA_004837865.1 Musa balbisiana | reverse complement strand
GATCTCCTTAGGTAACGTACCTTTTTAAATACACAGTTAATTTTATCGATGTTTTGTGCACCAATCTTCGCACGACGACGAACACAAGAGTACATTTATGACATAATCTGAAAGATCAAAAGAGGCACAGATAGTTTATTTATCACCAAATAGAGATGAATATTATATGGTAGCAGCAGGAAATTCTTTGGCCTTGAATCGGGGTATTCAGGAAGAACAGGTTGTTCCAGCCCGCTACCGTCAAGAGTTCCTGAATATTGCATGGGAACAGATTCATCTTAGAAGTATTTTTACCTTCCAATTTGTTCTATTGGAGCTTCCCTCATTCCTTTTATCGAGCATAATGATGCGAATCGGGCTTTAATGAGTTCTAATATGCAGCGCCAAGCAGTTCCGCTTTCTCAGTCCGAGAGGTGCATTGTTGGAACTGGACTGGAACGCCCAACGGCTTCTAGATTCGGGGTTTCCGCTATAGCCGAACACGAGGGAAAGATCATTTATACTGACCCTCACAAGATCATTTTATCAAGTAATGGGGACACTACTATAAGTATAAGTATTCCATTAGTTATCTATCAACGTTCCAACAAAAATACTTGTATGCATCAAAAACCTCAGGTTCCGCGGGGTAAATGCATTAAAAAGGGACAAATTCTAGCGGACGGTGCGGCTACAGTTGGGGGGGAACTTGCTTTAGGAAAAAACGTATTAGTAGCTTATATGCCATGGGAAGGTTACAATTCTGAAGACGCAGTACTAATTAGCGAACGTCTGGTATATGAAGATATTTATACTTCTTTCACATCCGGAAATATGAAATTCAGACTCATGTGACAAGCCAAGGACCTGAAAGAATCACTAAGGAAATACCACATCTAGAGGCTCATTTACTCCGCAATTTAGACAGAATGGAGTGTGATGCTGGGATCTTGGGTAGAAAACAGGTGATATTTTAGTAGGTAAATTAACACCTCAGACAGCAAACGAATCGTCGTATGGTCCAGAGGATAGATTATTACGAGCCATACTTGGAATTCAGGATTCCACTGCAAAAGAAACTTCTCTAAAACTACCTATAGGCCGGAAGAGGTCGCGGTGATTGAGTGTTGAGAGGGATGCCGGAAAAAAAGTGGGGTCTCCTGTTATAATTCCGGAAATGATTCGGTATGATATTTACACAGACAAACGTGAAATCAAGTAGGTGATAAAGGTAGCTGGACAGACAGGGGACATAAAGGGTATCATTTCAAAAATTTTGCCTAGACAAGATATGCCCTATGTGCAAGATGGAACACCTGTGGCATATGGTCTTCAACCCATTAGGAGTACCATCACGAATGAATGTGGGACAGATATTTGAATGCTCGCTCGGGTTAGCGGGGGGATCTGCTAAAGAGACATTATAGAATAGCACCTTTGATGAGAGATATGAGCAAGAGGCTTCGAGAAAACTAGTGTTTCCGAATTATATGAAGCCAGTAAGCAAACAAAAAAAATCCATGGGTATTTGAACCCGAATATCCGGGAAAAAGCAGAATATTGATGGAGAACAGGAAATCCTTTGAACAACCTGTTCTAATAGGAAAGTCCTATATTTTAAAATTAATTCATCAAGTTGATGATAAAATCCATGGACGTTCTAGTGGACATTACGCACTTGTTACACAACAACCCCTTAGAGGAAGGGCGAAGCAAGGGGGACAACGAGTAGGGGAAATGGAAGTTTGGGCTCTAGAGGGATTTGGTGTTGCTCATATTTTACAAGAGATGCTTACTTATAAATCTGATCATATTAGAGCTCGTCAAGAAGTACTTGGTGCTACGATCATTGGAGGAAAGGAGGTATCTAACCCAGAAGAAGGCTCCAGAATCTTTTCGATTGCTTCGTTCGAGAACTACGATCTTTAGCTCTAGAACTGAATCATTTCCTTGTATCTGAGAAGAACTTCCAGATTAATAGGAAAGGAAGCTTGATCTGAATGAATCAGAATTTCTATTCTATGATTGACCGGTATAAACATCAACAACTTCGAATTGGACTAGTTTCTCCTCAACAAATAAAGGCTTGGGCCAACAAAATTTTAACCTAATGGAGAGATAGTTGGAGAGGTGACAAAGCCCTATACGTTTCATTATAAGACCAATAAACCAGAAAAAAGATGGATTGTTTTGTGAAAGAATCTCTGGGCCCATAAAAAGTGGAATTTGTGCTTGTGGAAATTATCGAGTGATTGGAGCTGAAAAAGAAGACCCGAAATTTTGTGAACAATGCGGGGTGGAATTTGTTGATTCTCGGATACGAAGATATCAAATGGGGATACATCAACTCGCATGTCCAGTGACTCATGTGTGGTATTTGAAACGTCTTCCTAGTTATATCGCGAATCTTTAGATAAACACCCTTAAGGAATTAGAAGGCCTAGTATACTGCGATGTGTGATTTGATCAAAATTTTCGTTTTAACAGATTCGACTGAGAAACTGTCATCCCATTCAATTCCGATTGGGGTGCCCCCGGCTCTGACATGTGTTTTGGGAGAAGTAAAGTAACACGAAACTCAGAATTATAGGTGTATTCAATACTTCCAAAGGCAAGGGGAATTGATCCATGGTCGATTCCGTATAAATAGGAATTGCTAGTTATACCTCGTGAAAAAAACACTTTTTTGTGGAATCAGCTATTCCATTTCTTTATAGAGAGATTCTGTTTAAGCAAGCAAATATAGCATGGTTACAGAAGTCTATCTATCGCATATATGCTTCAAGGGGCATCATGGGATAACCATCGAGGTGAGTAGGGACCTAAAGGATCGAATAGAACGATATATAGACAAGTAAATCCCTTACGGGTCCCAAAGTATTCTTTTAAGGGGATTCATCATTTGACGGGAAGTAGACTACTCAAAAATCCTACATTTTTATTTTGTCATAAGTAATTCGGAAAATTAAAGTAAAAAAAGAAGAATGAATCGTTGGTCCTAGTGGGAACTTGAGTAAGGAGTAGTTCTTGGTTTGTAGGGTTTTTCGAACAAACTTTTAAAATAAGGAAGAATCCCCTTTTTGAGGTAACTACTTGAGCCGGATGAAAGGAAACCTTCACGTCCGATTTAAAAGGGGAATCCAATCCTACAGGAACCTATCTCGATTTTTCTTTTGCTAGGCCCATAGCGAAAAAACCTACTTTTACGATTACGAGGTTTATTCGAATATGAAATCCAATCTCGGAAATACAGCATACCACTTTTTTTACTACCCAAGGCTTCGAGGCATTTCGAAATCGAGAAATCTCTACAGGAGCAGGTGCTATCAGAGAACAATTAGCCGATTCAGATTTGCGAATTATTACAGGTAATTCATTAGTAGAATGGAAGGAATTAGGGGAGGAGGGGTCCACTGGAAATGAATGGGAAGATAGAAAAATTAGAAGAAGAAAGGATTTTTTGGTTAGACGCCATGGAATTAGCTAAACATTTATTCGAACAAATGTAGAACCAGAATGGATGGTTTTGTGCTTATTACCAGTTCTTCCTCCCGAGTTGAGACCAATCATTCAGATAGATGGGGGTAAACTAATGAGTTCGGATATTAATGAACTCTATAGACGAGTTATCTATCGGAATAATACTCCTTACCGATCTATTAGCAACAAGTAGATCTACGCCAGGGGAATTAGTAATGTGTCAGGAGAAATTGGTACAAGAGGCCGTGGATACACTTCTGATAATGGGATCCGTGGACAACCAATGAGGGATGGTCATAATAAGTTTACAAGTCATTTTCAGATGTAATTGAAGGCAAAGAGGGAAGATTTCGTGAGACTCTGCTTGGTAAACGTGTCGATTATTCGGGACGTTCGTCATTGTCGTGGGTCCTTCGCTTTCATTACATCAGTGTGGATTACCTCGAGAAATAGCAATAGAGCTTTTCCAAACATTTGTAATTCGTGGTCTAATCAGGAAACATGTTGCTTCTAACATAGGAATTGCTAAAGTAAAATTCGGGAAAAAGAACCCATTGTATGGGAAATACTTCAAGAAGTTATGCGGGGGCATCCTGTATTATTGAATAGAGCCCCACCCTGCACAGATTAGGCATACAGGCGTTCCAACCCTTTTTAGTGGAGGGACGCGCTATGTGTTTACATCCATTAGTTTGTAAGGGCTTCAATGCAGACTTTGATGGGGATCAAATGGCTGTTCATGTACCTTTATCTTTGGAAGCTCAAGCGGAGGCTCGTTTACTTATGTTTTCTCATATGAATCTCTTGTCTCCAGCTATTGGGGATCCTATTTCCGTACCAACTCAAGATATGCTTATCGGACCTATTATTAACGATCGGGAATCGTCGAGGTATTTGTGCAAATAGGTATAATCCATATAGATATAGTTGCGGAAACTACCAAAATAAAAAGGTTGACAATAAAAAAAATGACTATAGGTATACGAAAAAGAAAGAACCCTATTTTTCTAGTTCCTATGATGCACTTGGAGCTTATCAACAGAAACGAATTAGTTTAGATAGTCCTTTGTGGCTCCGATGGAGACTAGATCAACGTGTCATTGGCTCAAGAGAAGTTCCCATCGAAGTTCAATATGAATCTCTTGTCTCCAGCTATTGGGGATCCTATTTCCGTACCAACTCAAGATATGCTTATCGGACTCTATTTATTAACGATCGGGAATCGTCGAGGTATTTGTGCAAATAGGTATAATCCATATAGATATAGTTGCGGAAACTACCAAAATAAAAAGGTTGACAATAAAAAAAATGACTATAGGTATACGAAAAAGAAAGAACCCTATTTTTCTAGTTCCTATGATGCACTTGGAGCTTATCAACAGAAACGAATTAGTTTAGATAGTCCTTTGTGGCTCCGATGGAGACTAGATCAACGTGTCATTGGCTTCAAGAGAAGTTCCCATCGAAGTTCAATATGAATCTTTGGGTACTTATCATGAGATTTATGGGCACTATCTAATAGAAGGAAGTGTAACAAAGGAAATCCGTTGTATATACATTCGAACTACTCTTGGTCATATTTCTTTTATCGGGAAATAGAAGAAGCCATACAGGGGTTTTGTCGAGCCTACTCATACGCTATCTAAACTAAGAAATCAGATTAGGCGATGTTCGTGCCCATGGGAATTCGGGTCTCCCCAATTTCACTGTATCATAATTCTTAATTTCTGCGTGAATCAAGATTGAGATTGAGGAAAGGAAGTTTTCGAATCACTAACTCAGGTCCATTGTCGAATCCTACTTAGCAGAATAATATAAGAGGTACTGTACTTATGGCAGAACGGGCCGATCTGGTCTTTCACAATAAAGTGATAAATGGAACTGTTATGAAACGACTTATTAGCAGGTTAATAGATCATTTCGGAATGGCATATACATCACATATCTTGGATCAAGTAAAGACTTTGGGTTTCCAACAAGCCACTGCTACATCTATTTCATTAGGAATTGATGATCTTTTAACAATCCCTTCTAAGGGATGGTTAGTCCAAGACGCTGAACAACAAAGTTTTATTTTGGATAAACACCATCATTATGGGAATGTACACGCGGTAGAAAAATTACGTCAATCCATTGAGATATGGTATGCTACAAGTGAATATTTGAGACAAGAAATGAATCCTAATTTTCGGATGACTGATCCTTCTAATCCAGTATATCTAATGTCCTTTTCGGGAGCTAGAGGAAATGCATCTCAGATACACCAATTAGTAGGTATGAGAGGATTAATGTCGGATCCCCAAGGACAAATGATTGATTTACCCATTCAAAGCAATTTACGTGAAGGACTTTCTTTGACAGAATATATAATTTCCTGTTATGGAGCCCGCAAAGGAGTTGTAGATACTGCTGTACGAACATCAGATGCTGGATACCTCACACGTAGACTTGTTGAAGTAGTTCAACATATTATTGTACGTAGAACAGATTGTGGCACTATCCGAGGTATTTCCGTGAGTCCTCGAAATGGGATGACGGAAAAAATTTTTGTCCAAACACTAATTGGTCGTGTATTAGCAGACGATATATATATCGGTCTACGATGCCTTGCCACTCGAAATCAAGATATTGGGATTGGACTTGTCAATCGATTCATAACCTTTCGAGCACAACCAATATATATTCGAACCCCCTTTACTTGCAGGAGTACATCTTGGATCTGCCAATTATGTTATGGTCGGAGTCCTACTCATGGCGACCTGGTCGAATTGGGAGAAGCTGTAGGTATTATTGCGGGTCAATCAATTGGGGAACCAGGAACTCAACTAACATTAAGAACTTTTCATACCGGTGGAGTATTCACAGGCGGTACTGCCGAGCATGTACGAGCTCCTTCTAATGGAAAAATAAAATTCAATGAGGATTTGGTTCATCCCACACGTACCCGTCATGGGCATCCTGCTTTTCTATGTTCTATAGACTTGTATGTAACTATTGAGAGTCGGGATATTCTACATAATGTAAATATTCCACCAAAAAGTTTTATTTTAGTTCAAAATAATCAATATGTAGAATCAGAACAAGTGATTGCTGAGATTCGTGCTGGAACGTCCACTTTTCATTTTAAAGAGAAGGTACGAAAACATATTTATTCTGAATCAGAGGGAGAAATGCACTGGAGTACCGATGTCCACCATGCACCTGAATATACATATGGTAATGTTCATCTATTATCAAAAACGAGTCATTTATGGATATTAGCGGGAGGTCCGTGCAGATCGAGTATAGTGTCTTTTTCGCTCCACAAGGATCAAGATCAAATGAATGTTTATTCTTTTTCTGTCGAAGAAAGATATATCTCCGACCTATCAATGACTAATGGTCGAATAAGACATAAATTGTTGGATACTTCTGGTAAAAAAGATAAGAAAATTATTGACTATTCAATAAGACCTGATCAAACGATGTCTAATGGTCATTGGAATTTCATATATCCTTCTATTATCCAAGGGAATTCTTATTTCTTGGCGAAAAAAGCGAAGAAATAGATTCATCATCCCATTACAATACAATCAAGAACGAGAGAAAGAACTAATACCCTGTTTTGGTATTTCGATCGAAATACCAAAACAGGGTATTTTACGTAGAAATAGTATTCTTGCTTATTTTGATGATCCACGATACAGAAGAAGCAATTCGGGAATTACTAAATATGGAACCGTAGAGGTCAATTCAATCATAAAAAAAGAGGATTTGATTGAGTATCGAGGACCAAAAGAATTTAGTCCGAAATACCAAACGAAAGTAGATCGGTTTTTTTTCATTCTCGAAGAAGTGCATATCTTACCCGGATCTTCGTCGATAATGGTCCGGAACAATAGTATCATTGGAGTAGATACACAACTCGCTTTAAATACAAGAAGTCGAGTAGGCGGATTAGTCCGAGTGGAGAGAAAAAAAAAAAATATTGAACTAAAAATATTTTCCGGAGATATTTATTTTCCTGGAGAGGCAGATAAGATATCCAGGCACAGCGGCATTTTGATACCACCGGAAACAGAAAAAAAAATTTCTAAGGAATCAAAAAAATGGAAAATTGGATCTATGTCCAACGGATCACACCTACCAAGAAAAAGTATTTTGTTTTGGTTCGACCCGTAGTCACATATGAAATAGCTGATGGCATAAATTTAGCAACACTTTTTCCTCAAGATCTCCTGCGGGAAAAGGATAATGTCCAACTTAGAGTTGTCAATTATATCCTTCATGGAAATGGCAAGTCAATTCGAGGAATGTCTCACACAAGTATTCAATTAGTTCGGACTTGCTTAGTATTGAATTGGGATCAAGAGCAAAAGGGTTCTCCGGAAGAGGTTCACGCTTCCTTTGTTGAGGTAAGAACAAATGATCTGATTCGAGATTTCATAAGAATTGAGTTAGTCAAGTCCACTATTTCGTATACCGGAAAAAGATATGATAGGGCAAGTTCAGGATTGATTTCCGATAATGGATTAGATCGCACAAATATCAATCCTTTTTTTTACAAGGCCAGGATTCAATCACTTACCCAACATCAAGGTACTATTGGTACATTGTTAAATCGAAATAAGGAATGCCAATCTTTGATAATTTTGTCATCATCCAATTGTTTTCGAATTGGCCCATTCAATGGTTCAAAATATAACAATATGACCAAAAGAATTTAGTAGAAATAGTATTCTTGCTTATTTTGATGATCCACGATACAGAAGAAGCAATTCGGGAATTACTAAATATGGAACCGTAGAGGTCAATTCAATCATAAAAAAAGAGGATTTGATTGAGTATCGAGGACCAAAAGAATTTAGTAGAAATAGTATTCTTGCTTATTTTGATGATCCACGATACAGAAGAAGCAATTCGGGAATTACTAAATATGGAACCGTAGAGGTCAATTCAATCATAAAAAAAGAGGATTTGATTGAGTATCGAGGACCAAAAGAATTTAGTAGAAATAGTATTCTTGCTTATTTTGATGATCCACGATACAGAAGAAGCAATTCGGGAATTACTAAATATGGAACCGTAGAGGTCAATTCAATCATAAAAAAAGAGGATTTGATTGAGTATCGAGGACCAAAAGAATTTAGTAGAAATAGTATTCTTGCTTATTTTGATGATCCACGATACAGAAGAAGCAATTCGGGAATTACTAAATATGGAACCGTAGAGGTCAATTCAATCATAAAAAAAGAGGATTTGATTGAGTATCGAGGACCAAAAGAATTTAGTAGAAATAGTATTCTTGCTTATTTTGATGATCCACGATACAGAAGAAGCAATTCGGGAATTACTAAATATGGAACCGTAGAGGTCAATTCAATCATAAAAAAAGAGGATTTGATTGAGTATCGAGGACCAAAAGAATTTAGTCCGAAATACCAAACAGGTATTTTACGTAGAAATAGTATTCTTGCTTATTTTGATGATCCACGATACAGAAGAAGCAATTCGGGAATTACTAAATATGGAACCGTAGAGGTCAATTCAATCATAAAAAAAGAGGATTTGATTGAGTATCGAGGACCAAAAGAATTTAGTAGAAATAGTATTCTTGCTTATTTTGATGATCCACGATACAGAAGAAGCAATTCGGGAATTACTAAATATGGAACCGTAGAGGTCAATTCAATCATAAAAAAAGAGGATTTGATTGAGTATCGAGGACCAAAAGAATTTAGTAGAAATAGTATTCTTGCTTATTTTGATGATCCACGATACAGAAGAAGCAATTCGGGAATTACTAAATATGGAACCGTAGAGGTCAATTCAATCATAAAAAAAGAGGATTTGATTGAGTATCGAGGACCAAAAGAATTTAGTCCGAAATACCAAACGAAAGTAGATCGGTTTTTTTTCATTCTCGAAGAAGTGCATATCTTACCCGGATCTTCGTCGATAATGGTCCGGAACAATAGTATCATTGGAGTAGATACACAACTCGCTTTAAATACAAGAAGTCGAGTAGGCGGATTAGTCCGAGTGGAGAGAAAAAAAAAAAAAAAAAAAAATATTGAACTAAAAATATTTTCCGGAGATATTTATTTTCCTGGAGAGGCAGATAAGATATCCAGGCACAGCGGCATTTTGATACCACCGGAAACAGAAAAAAAAATTTCTAAGGAATCAAAAAAATGGAAAAATTGGATCTATGTCCAACGGATCACACCTACCAAGAAAAAGTATTTTGTTTTGGTTCGACCCGTAGTCACATATGAAATAGCTGATGGCATAAATTTAGCAACACTTTTTCCTCAAGATCTCCTGCGGGAAAAGGATAATGTCCAACTTAGAGTTGTCAATTATATCCTTCATGGAAATGGCAAGTCAATTCGAGGAATTTCTCACACAAGTATTCAATTAGTTCGGACTTGCTTAGTATTGAATTGGGATCAAGAGCAAAAAGGTTCTCCGGAAGAGGTTCACGCTTCCTTTGTTGAGGTAAGAACAAATGATCTGATTCGAGATTTCATAAGAATTGAGTTAGTCAAGTCCACTATTTCGTATACCGGAAAAAGATATGATAGGGCAAGTTCAGGATTGATTTCCGATAATGGATTAGATCGCACAAATATCAATCCTTTTTTTTACAAGGCCAGGATTCAATCACTTACCCAACATCAAG
This sequence comes from Musa balbisiana, assembly GCA_004837865.1. NCBI lineage: Eukaryota > Viridiplantae > Streptophyta > Magnoliopsida > Zingiberales > Musaceae > Musa > Musa balbisiana. The sequence goes on along the minus strand of PYDT01002501.1, from coordinate 63,298 downwards.
GTACTATTGGTACATTGTTAAATCGAAATAAGGAATGCCAATCTTTGATAATTTTGTCATCATCCAATTGTTTTCGAATTGGCCCATTCAATGGTTCAAAATATAACAATATGACAAAAGAATCGGATCCCATAATCCCAATTAAGGATTTGCTGGGTCCCTTAGGCACTATTGTACCTAAAATAGCAAATTTCTATTCATCTTACCATTTAATAACTTATAATCAGATCTTGTTAAAGAAATATTTGCTACTTGACAATTTTCAACAGACTTTCCAAGTACTTCAAGTACTTAAATACTGTTTAATAGATGAAAATAGGAGGATTTATAATCCCGATCCATGCAGTAACATCATTTTGAATCCATTCCATTTGAATTGGCACTTTCTCCATCACGATTATTGGGAAGAGACATCTACAAAAATTAGTATTGGACAATTTTTTTGTGAAAATGTATGTCTATTCAAATACGAACCACACGTAGAAAAATCTGGTCAGATCATAATTGTTCATGTTGACTCCTTAGTTATAAGATCGGCTAAGCCCTATTTGGCCACTCCAGGAGCTACTGTTCATGGCCATTATGGAGAAATCTTTTACGAAGGAGATACATTAGTTACATTTATATATGAAAAATCGAGATCTGGTGACATAACGCAAGGTCTTCCAAAAGTGGAACAAATCTTAGAAGTACGTTCTATTGATTCAATATCGATGAACCTCGAAAGGAGAGTTGAAGGTTGGAACGAAGGTATACCAAAAATTCTTGGAATCCCCTGGGGATTCTTGATTCAAGCGGAGCTAACCATAGTTCAAAGTCGTATCTCTTTGGTTAATAAAATCCAAAAGGTTTATCGATCCCAGGGGGTACAGATCCATAATAGACATATAGAGATTATTGTACGTCAAGTAACATCAAAAGTGTTGGTTTCAGAAGATGGAATGTCTAATGTTTTTTCACCTGGGGAATTAATCGGATTGTTGCGAGCGGAACGAGCGGGGCGTGCTTTGGACGAAGCGATATCTTATCGGGCAATCCTATTGGGAATAACGAGGGCATCTTTGATAATTTTGTCATCATCCAATTGTTTTCGAATTGGCCCATTCAATGGTTCAAAATATAACAATATGACAAAAGAATCGGATCCCATAATCCCAATTAAGGATTTGCTGGGTCCCTTAGGCACTATTGTACCTAAAATAGCAAATTTCTATTCATCTTACCATTTAATAACTTATAATCAGATCTTGTTAAAGAAATATTTGCTACTTGACAATTTTCAACAGACTTTCCAAGTACTTCAAGTACTTAAATACTGTTTAATAGATGAAAATAGGAGGATTTATAATCCCGATCCATGCAGTAACATCATTTTGAATCCATTCCATTTGAATTGGCACTTTCTCCATCACGATTATTGGGAAGAGACATCTACAAAAATTAGTATTGGACAATTTTTTTGTGAAAATGTATGTCTATTCAAATACGAACCACACGTAGAAAAATCTGGTCAGATCATAATTGTTCATGTTGACTCCTTAGTTATAAGATCGGCTAAGCCCTATTTGGCCACTCCAGGAGCTACTGTTCATGGCCATTATGGAGAAATCTTTTACGAAGGAGATACATTAGTTACATTTATATATGAAAAATCGAGATCTGGTGACATAACGCAAGGTCTTCCAAAAGTGGAACAAATCTTAGAAGTACGTTCTATTGATTCAATATCGATGAACCTCGAAAGGAGAGTTGAAGGTTGGAACGAAGGTATACCAAAAATTCTTGGAATCCCCTGGGGATTCTTGATTCAAGCGGAGCTAACCATAGTTCAAAGTCGTATCTCTTTGGTTAATAAAATCCAAAAGGTTTATCGATCCCAGGGGGTACAGATCCATAATAGACATATAGAGATTATTGTACGTCAAGTAACATCAAAAGTGTTGGTTTCAGAAGATGGAATGTCTAATGTTTTTTCACCTGGGGAATTAATCGGATTGTTGCGAGCGGAACGAGCGGGGCGTGCTTTGGACGAAGCGATATCTTATCGGGCAATCCTATTGGGAATAACGAGGGCATCTTTGAATACTCAAAGTTTCATATCCGAAGCAAGTTTTCAAGAAACCGCTCGAGTTTTAGCAAAAGCTGCTCTACGGGGTCGTATTGATTGGTTGAAAGGCCTGAAAGAGAACGTTGTTCTGGGTGGGATTATACCTGTTGGTACCGGATTCAAAAAATTAGTGCACCGTTCAAGGCAAGACAAGAGCATTTATTTGGAAATCAAAAGAAAGAATCTATTCGATTTGGAAATGAGAGATATTTTGTTACACCATAGAGAATTATTTTGTTCTTACGTCCCATTTCCATGAGACATCAGAACAATCGTTTACGCGATTTCATGATTCCTAAGAGCAGATTCTTTTACTTTAACTATCTTTTCACTTTTAACTATCTGTCTTTTAACTTAACTATCTGGTCCGAGTATTGATTTGGTAAAAAAAAAATAAGTAATTAAAAGACATTAATGGTTTGTACCATGTATCAACGGTTAATTCCCGGTAGAAGGTTCCATCGGAACAATTATTTATTTCAAAGTACCTCGTCTCTTTGTTAAAAAGTTAAAAAAAAAAAAAGAAAAAACAAAAAGGAAGTGTGGGGAAAAATGACAAGAAGATATTGGAACATCAATTTGGAAGAGATGATGGAGGCCGGAGTTCATTTTGGTCATGGTACTAAGAAATGGAATCCTAGAATGGCCCCTTACATCTCTGCAAAGCGTAAAGGTATTCATATTACAAATCTCACTAGAACGGCTCGTTTTTTATCAGAAGCCTGTGATTTAGTTTTTGATGCAGCAAGTAGGGGAAAAAACTTCTTAATTGTTGGTACCAAAAATAAAGCAGCGGATTCAGTAGCATCAGCTGCAATAAGGGCCCGGTGTCATTATGTTAATAAAAAATGGCTCGGTGGTATGTTAACGAATTGGTCTACTACGGAAACGAGACTTCAAAAGTTCAGGGATTTAAGAGCAGAACAAAAGATGGGGAAACTCAACCGTCTTCCCAAAAGAGATGCCGCAATGTTGAAGAGAAAATTATCTGCCTTGCAAACATATCTCGGCGGTATCAAATATATGACGGGATTGCCTGATATTGTGATCATCGTTGATCAGCAAGAAGAATATATGGCTCTTCGAGAATGTGTAATTTTAGGGATTCCGACGATTTGTTTAATCGATACAAATTGTGACCCCGATCTCGCAGATATTTCGATCCCAGCCAATGATGACGCTATAGCTTCAATCCGATTGGTTCTTAACAAATTAGTATCCGCAATTTGTGAGGGCCGTTGTAGCTATATAAGAAATCGTTGATTATGATTAAGAATAATTAGTTAATTATTTTGGGATTTTATAGATTTATTGGATCGGTTACTATTCTTGAATTAAAAAAAGAAAAAACAAAAGGAGTGGGGGGAAAAATGACAAGAAGATATTGGAACATCATTTGGAAGAGATGATGGAGGCCGGAGTTCATTTTGTCATGGTACTAAGAAATGGAATCCTAGATGGCCCCTTACATCTCTGCAAGCGTAAAGGTATTCATAGTACAAATCTCAACTAGAACGGCTTCGTTTTTTATCAGAAGCCTGTGATTTATTTTTGATGCAGCAAGTAGGGGAAAAAACTTCTTAATTGTTGGTTACCAAAATAAAGCAGCGGATTCAGTAGCATCAGCTGCAATAAGGGCCCGGTGTCATTATGTTAATAAAAAATGGCTCGGTGGTATGTTAACGAATTGGTCCTACTACGGAAACGAGACTTCAAAAGTTCAGGGATTTAAGAGCAGAACAAAAGATGGGGAAACTCAACCGTCTTCCCAAAAGAGATGCCGCAATGTTGAAGAGAAAATTATCTGCCTTGCAAACATATCTCGGCGGTATCAAATATATGACGGGATTGCCTGATATTGTGATCATCGTTGATCAGCAAGAAGAATATATGGCTCTTCGAGAATGTGTAATTTTAGGGATTCCGACGATTTGTTTAATCGATACAAATTGTGACCCCGATCTCGCAGATATTTCGATCCCAGCCAATGATGACGCTATAGCTTCAATCCGATTGGTTCTTAACAAATTAGTATCCGCAATTTGTGAGGGCCGTTGTAGCTATATAAGAAATCGTTGATTATGATTAAGAATAATTAGTTAATTATTTTGGGATTTTATAGATTTATTGGATCGGTTACTATTCTTGAATTAAAAAAAGAAAAAACAAATGGAAATGTGGGCATATTGATAATATGTTATGATGTTATGTGATTTCTTGGTATCCTATGTAATTTCTTGATATCCTAAATATACGATTGATGAATACAATTAGTGATTCAAGTTGGTGAGTTGAGAAAGAGATGGTTGCATCAAAATAATTTCTTTTTTGAAGTTCAATTTTTGTTAGAGGACCATATGAATGTTATACCATGTTCCATTAAAACACTCAAGGGTTATACGATATATCGGGTGTAGAAGTAGGCCAACATTTCTATTGGCAAATAGGAGGTTTACAAGTCCATGCCCAAGTACTTATCACTTCTTGGGTAGTAATTGCTATCTTATTAGGTTCGGTGATCCTAGCTGTTCGGAATCCACAAACCATTCCGACCGGCGGTCAGAATTTCTTCGAATATGTCCTTGAATTTATTCGAGACTTGAGCAAAACCCAGATTGGAGAAGAATATGGTCCTTGGGTTCCCTTTATTGGAACTATGTTCCTATTTATTTTTGTTTCTAACTGGTCAGGCGCTCTTTTACCTTGGAAAATTATACAGTTACCTCATGGGGAGTTAGCTGCGCCCACGAATGATATAAATACTACTGTTGCTTTAGCTTTACTCACGTCAGTCGCATATTTTTATGCGGGTCTTAGCAAAAAAGGATTGGGTTATTTTGGGAAATACATTCAACCAACTCCAATACTTTTACCAATTAACATCCTAGAAGATTTCACAAAACCCTTATCTCTTAGTTTTCGACTTTTCGGGAATATATTGGCTGATGAATTAGTAGTTGTCGTTCTTGTTTCTTTAGTCCCTTCAGTAGTTCCTATACCTGTCATGTTTCTTGGATTATTTACAAGTGGTATTCAAGCTCTTATTTTTGCAACGTTAGCTGCGGCTTATATAGGTGAATCCATGGAGGGTCATCATTGACTAGCTTTCAAAATAGTCTTTTTATTATTATTATTAAGTAAGTTTATCCCAATTCTTGCATGGTTCAAGATAATCCAATTGGTTGGGGAACATAATAACGTATTACTATATGACTTAGAGTTTTAGGAGAAAAGATGGACGGTATTACAGAATTGTAAAAAAAAAAGAAGGGTTGGGGAGGTTATACTAGATGTATGTAATGTCTATAAGCTCGGACCCCGTCTATGTTTCTAGGAATGATTCTAGAATCCGATTTAATCTAAAAAAAAATGCGGGTGGTTTACGTTTTTACGTTATGGAAGAAACAAATATATATGTCATATTAGAATGACATTAGATATTCATTAGTTATATAAGGCTATCCCTATCATCCTATATAACATCACTATATTACATAATTACATGCTATTACTTAATTACATACTATTACTATATTACATACTATTACTATTTTTATAATCATAACTTCTACTCTGTAATCATAATATAATCCTATAATATAATCCTATAATAATAATATAATATAATAATAATATAATAAATATAATAATAAATAAATAATAAATATAAGTAAATAAATATAAGTAATAAAATAAGTATTAGTTAACATTAATAATTAGTTTAATATTAGTTTAATAGCTAATATTAATATTCATATGTAAAATATCTAAGTATCATAAGTATTAGTTATATAATCATTTATAATTATATTATCGATAATTATTGGTATTAATTATTACTATATATTGATATTTACTACTACATACTTTATATTACTACATATTGATATATTGATATTGATTTGTATTGGTATTAATTTTATTGGTATTAATTTGATTGATATTGATTGCAGCTCACACTGCATTTAGTCACACTCCATTTAGACGGATTTCAATATCAGTCCTTCTATTTTGTCTGTGATTGTGGATTGAATGAACAAAGAGATGAACTCAAGAATGGTGTAGTAAAGAACGAAGAATTAAATGAAAGAGTGGTTCGAAACAAAGAAATACAATAGTTAGAACTGTATGCATATGGATTTACAAAAACTCCATTATGGGTAAAAACGAGATAGTTGTGATGATTCTGCTCAGTAATTTAGTAATATTATCATTTCAATTCGGAGTTTTTAGTTACTTCGGACCGCTGGATCTTAATGAAAAAATGAGTAATAATTCATTGGTTGATTGTATCATTAACCATTTCTTTTTTTTTGTGCGAGGAACTTACCATGAATCCACTGATTTCTGCCGCTTCCGTTATTGCTGCTGGATTGGCCGTGGGGCTTGCTTCTATTGGACCTGGAGTTGGTCAAGGTACTGCTGCAGGCCAAGCTGTAGAAGGTATTGCGAGACAACCAGAAGCAGAGGGTAAAATACGAGGTACTTTATTGCTTAGTCTAGCTTTTATGGAAGCTTTAACAATTTACGGACTGGTCGTGGCGTTAGCGCTTTTATTTGCGAATCCTTTTGTTTAATCCTAGAAATAAATAGAAAAAAGTACCTTACATACTTTTTTCTTATTTTATTAACTTTAACTTGTAAACTTGGAATTGCCCTTTGCTTCTTCGAATTATATTTACACTTTACTTATAAATTACTTATTTGTTGAGACGATACGCCAGGAAGGGCTGATTTGAGGATGAGGAATTACCAGATTCGCTTGCTTTCTTCCTTTCTGTCCTTAGCTTAGTACAATAGAAAACTTTTTTACTTTCATTGTTCGAAGCGTTTCAACAAACGAAATAGTTATCAATTGATATGAGATCTAAGACCTAAGTAAAGTATCTTATTGGAAACTTCTTGAAAACTTCAAAAAATAAGAAATTTCAAACAAATGATTTAATCTATTGCCATTAAATAAAGTGGAAATGAAATTAATAAAAAGAAATCGATCAAAAAAAGGCGAGTGAAGTGATACAAAAAGAACTCTGTTCTTTGTTAGTCCTATCCATAAGAGAGGGGAGCATATGAAAAATGTAATCGATTCTTTCGTTTCCTTGGGTCACTGGCCATCCGCCGGGAGTTTCGGGTTTAATACCGATATTTTAGCAACAAATCCAATAAATCTAAGTGTAGTGCTTGGTGTATTGATTTATTTTGGAAAGGGAGTGTGTGCGAGTTGTGTATTTCAAGAATAAGTTGGATCCATCCAGCTGCACTTTATTATGGTATTTATAGGAGAAATAGGAAAAAGGTGCACGATCTCGACGAATTACTTCTGAATAAATTAAGAAATCATATGTAAGAACCATAGCATTTCGTGACTTATTGGTAAATCCACTTTGATTCTCTATCAACCAATAATGTGAGACCATTAACATGGTTAAAGCTAAATTGTTTAAAGTCCAGGTAAAACATGGTACTCTTTCTACCACTTCTACCACTACGTTAGTAACGAAATGGTTAAAAAAAAATAGTTGGTAATTTATTTGATTTGATATAGAACACTCATATCGATAAAAGAATTTTAACCATTTACTAGAAAAATGAGCACTTTGCTTTTTTTATCTAATGCCGAAATGACGACCTATGTATAAAAAAAGAGGAATTTTTGGACTTGAAGAAACAAATAAAAAATATAATAATTATTATTTTCATTTTTAAAAAATAAAAAATGAAATAGAATTCTAAAAATTTAAATGATAAATAAAATACAAAACAAATATAAATAAAATACAAATAAAGAAACAACTTTGCTGACAATTCTAGATTTTTGTCTGGTCTAGTCGGAAGAGTCCTCCTGATATTCTGGTCTTGTATCAGTTTTGACATCTTTGAATACAAACAGAAAAGAGAGGGTAGGCTCATTACATTAAAAAAGATATGGGAATACCCATACCATAAATAAAATAAATAATTGAGCGTGAGAGCCAAATGAATCGAAAGATTCATGTTTGGTTCGGGAAGAGATCATGGAAGTTTTGAAATTAATGGTAAGATAATCTACTTTCATTAAATGATTTATTAGATAATCGAAAACAGAGGATTTTGAATACTATTCGAAATTCGGAAGAATTACGTAAAGCATAGGTCCTGGCCGCCTGGTTCCTGGGCCATGTTTCGGGTTATACGATATATTTTAGCAACAAATCCAATAACTCTAAGTGTAGTGCTTGGTGTATTGATTTATTTTGGAAAGGGAGTGTGTGCGAGTTGTGTATTTCAAGAATAAGTTGGATCCATCCAGCTGCACTTTATTTATGGTATTTATAGGAGAAATAGGAAAAAGGTGCACGATCTCGACGAATTACTTCTGAATAAATTAAGAAATCATATGTAAGAACCATAGCATTTCGTGACTTATTGGTAAATCCACTTTGATTCTCTATCAACCAATAATGTGAGACCATTAACATGGTTAAAGCTAAATTGTTTAAAGTCCAGGTAAAACATGGTACTCTTTCTACCACTTCTACCACTACGTTAGTAACGAAATGGTTAAAAAAAAATAGTTGGTAATTTATTTGATTTGATATAGAACACTCATATCGATAAAAGAATTTTAACCATTTACTAGAAAAATGAGCACTTTGCTTTTTTTATCTAATGCCGAAATGACGACCTATGTATAAAAAAAGAGGAATTTTTGGACTTGAAGAAACAAATAAAAAATATAATAATTATTATTTTCATTTTTAAAAAATAAAAAATGAAATAGAATTCTAAAAATTTAAATGATAAATAAAATACAAAACAAATATAAATAAAATACAAATAAAGAAACAACTTTGCTGACAATTCTAGATTTTTGTCTGGTCTAGTCGGAAGAGTCCTCCTGATATTCTGGTCTTGTATCAGTTTTGACATCTTTGAATACAAACAGAAAAGAGAGGGTAGGCTCATTACATTAAAAAAGATATGGGAATACCCATACCATAAATAAAATAAATAATTGAGCGTGAGAGCCAAATGAATCGAAAGATTCATGTTTGGTTCGGGAAGAGATCATGGAAGTTTTGAAATTAATGGTAAGATAATCTACTTTCATTAAATGATTTATTAGATAATCGAAAACAGAGGATTTTGAATACTATTCGAAATTCGGAAGAATTACGTAAAGGGGCCATTGAGCAGCTCGAAAGAGCCCGGGCTCGCTTACGTAAAGTGGAAATGGAAGCAGATGAGTATCGAATGAATGGATACTCTGAAATAGAACGAGAAAAACAAAATTTGATTAATGCCACTAGTAATAGTTTGGAACAATTAGAAAATTACAAAAATGAAACCCTTCAGTTTGAACAACAAAGAGCGATTAATCAGGTCCGACAACGAGTTTTCCAACAAGCCTTACAAGGAGCTCTAGGAACAACAGAGGAGTTTGAATACGATTCTGAAATTCGGAAGAAATTAACGTAAAGGGGCCATTGAGCAGCTCGAAGAGCCCGGGCTCGCTTACGTAGAGTGGAAGATGGGAAGCAGATGAGTATCGAATGAATGGATACGCTGTAAGTGAAACGGAAAAACAAAATTTGATTAATGCCACTAGTAATAGTTTGGAACAATTAGAAAATTACAAAAATGAAACCCTTCAGTTTGAACAACAAAGAGCGATTAATCAGGTCCGACAACGAGTTTTCCAACAAGCCTTACAAGGAGCTCTAGGAACTCTGAATAGTTGCTTGAATAGCGAGTTACATTTCCGTACGATCCGTGCTAATATTGGCATTCTCGGGGCCATGCAAGAAATAACTGATTAGCCCTTCTTTTTTTAGTTATAGTTTAGGCATTATTTTTTTCTTTTCCTTCCTAAAAAGAATAAAGAAACACTAATGGTAACCCTTCGAGCCGACGAAATTAGTAATATTATTCGTGAGCGTATTGAACAATATAGTAGAGAAATAAAGATTGTGAATACCGGTACCGTACTTCAAGTAGGCGACGGAATTGCTCGTGTTCATGGTCTTGATGAAGTAATGGCAGGTGAATTAGTAGAGTTTCAAGAGGGTACAATAGGCATTGCTCTGAATTTGGAATCAAATAATGTTGGCGTTGTATTAATGGGTGATGGTTTGATGATACAAGAGGGAAGTTCTGTAAAAGCAACAGGACGAATTGCTCAGATACCTGTGAGTGAGGGTTATTTGGGTCGTGTTATAAATGCTCTGGCTAAACCTATTGATGGGAGAGGTGAAATTTCAGCTTCTGAATCTCGGTTAATTGAATCTCCTGCCCCAGGTATTATTTCTAGACGTTCTGTATATGAGCCTCTTCAAACGGGGCTTATTGCCATTGATTCGATGATCCCTATAGGACGCGGTCAGCGAGAATTAATTATTGGGGACAGACAGACCGGCAAAACAGCCGTAGCCACAGATACGATTCTCAATCAAAAAGGTCAAAATGTAATATGTGTTTATGTAGCTATTGGTCAAAAAGCATCTTCTGTGGCTCAGGTAGTGACTACTTTCCGGGAAAAGGGGGCGATGGAATATACTATTGTGGTAGCCGAAACGGCGGATTCACCTGCTACATTACAATACCTCGCTCCTTATACGGGAGCGGCTCTGGCTGAGTTTTTTATGTATCGTGGACAACATACTTTAATAATTTATGATGATCTCTCCAAACAGGCACAAGCTTATCGCCAAATGTCTCTTCTATTAAGAAGACCTCCCGGTCGTGAAGCTTATCCAGGAGATGTTTTTTATTTGCATTCACGACTTTTGGAAAGAGCCGCTAAATCAAATTCTAGTTTAGGTGAAGGAAGTATGACCGCTTTACCGATAGTTGAGACTCAATCTGGAGACGTTTCAGCTTATATTCCTACTAATGTAATTTCCATTACAGATGGACAAATATTCTTATCTGCCGATCTATTCAATGCTGGAATCCGACCTGCTATTAATGTGGGTATTTCCGTTTCTAGAGTAGGATCCGCAGCTCAAATTAAAGCCATGAAACAAGTAGCCGGCAAATCAAAATTGGAACTAGCGCAATTCACAGAGTTAGAAGCCTTTGCACAATTCGCTTCTGATCTCGATAAAGCTACTCAGAATCAATTGGCAAGAGGTCAACGATTACGCGAGTTGCTTAAACAATCCCAATCAGACCCTCTCGCAGTGGAAGAACAGATAGCTACTATTTATACCGGAGCGAATGGATATCTTGATCCGCTAGAAATTGGACAGGTAAAGAAATTTCTCAGTCAGTTACGTAGCTACTTAAAAAACAATAAACCTAAATTCCAAGAAATTATATCTTCTACCAAGACATTCACCGAGGAAGTAGAATTTCTTTTGAAGGAAGCTATTCAAGAACAGATCGAACTGTTTTTACTTCAGGAACAAACATAAATTTTTTACTTTTATTCTATTCTTGGTATATTCTATTCTTAGTACAAGAGTAATCATTGAGAAATAGTTCTGATTCGAATGATTCAAAAAGGGTTTCTTGGTATAGCCATTTTAAAAATAGATGGAAATAAATTGCGTCCAATAGGATTTGAACCTATACCAAAGGTTTAGAAGACCTCTGTCCTATCCATTAGACAATGGACGCTTTTCATTCCTATTTTAGTTTTTTGTATTCTTACTTTCTTTTGTTCGGATAAAAAATAAAATTACACGGAAAATATTTTAGGGAATAAAAAAGAATGCATATCTAAATTGATGGTGCATGTATGTATAATACATAATAAGATGTATAATACATAATAAGAAATATAGAGATAAGAAATATAGAGCGGGTAGCGGGAATCGAACCCGCATCGTTAGCTTGGAAGGCTAGGGGTTATAGTCGAATACCAAATCCGTCTAGTCTAGTTACTTCGTTCCCTATTTCCGCTCGCAGGATCCCGAGGAAAAGAATTTGGTTTCCACCGAGCTGAAACAATATGCTGATGGTTCTAGTAAACCAAAACCACCCTTTTCTAGCTTGTTTGGCTTCAATTTCCCTTTTACAACACCAAAATTGAAGATCTAGTTACGATTGGAAATAAACTTTTGTATCTTCATCCATAGATCCTTTATTCATACTCATTCGATTGGAAGAATTGATCCAATTCAAAAAAAATTATGTTTCACGACTCCATATACATAATCCAATTTTCTTATTCAATTTCGAAAATAGAATTTCTAATTGGACTTTGGATACAAATCGTGAGAATGTATGTTCTTCCTCAAATATGCTATTGAGAGGTAAAGGATTAAACCCTTTTAAGAAATAAGTTTTTGATCGGAGTATGCATAAAAATGTTTAATATCTTTTTAAATAAAAATGTTTAATATCTTTTTAAATAAAAATGTTTAATATCTTTTTAAATAAAAATGTTTAATATCTTTTTAAATAAAAATGTTTAATATCTTTTTTAATATCTTTTTTAATATCTTTTTAAATAAAAATGTTTAATATCTTTTTAAATAAAAATGTTTAATATCTTTTTAAATAAAAATGTTTAATATCTTTTTAAATAAAAATGTTTAATATCTTTTTAAATAAAAATGTTTAATATCTTTTTAAATAAAAATGTTTAATATCTTTTTAAATAAAAATGTTTAATATCTTTTTAAATAAAAATGTTTAATATCTTTTTAAATAAAAATGTTTAATATCTTTTTAAATAAAAATGTTTAATATCTTTTTAAATAAAAATGTTTAATATCTTTTTAAATAAAAATGTTTAATATCTTTTTAAATAAAAATGTTTAATATCTTTTTAAATAAAAATGTTTAATATCTTTTTAAATAAAAATGTTTAATATCTTTTTAAATAAAAATGTTTAATATCTTTTTAAATAAAAATGTTTAATATCTTTTTAAATAAAAATGTTTAATATCTTTTTAAATAAAAATGTTTAATATCTTTTTAAATAAAAATGTTTAATATCTTTTTAAATAAAAATGTTTAATATCTTTTTAAATAAAAATGTTTAATATCTTTTTAAATAAAAATGTTTAATATCTTTTTAAATAAAAATGTTTAATATCTTTTTAAATAAAAATGTTTAATATCTTTTTAAATAAAAATGTTTAATATCTTTTTAAATAAAAATGTTTAATATCTTTTTAAATAAAAATGTTTAATATCTTTTTAAATAAAAATGTTTAATATCTTTTTAAATAAAAATGTTTAATATCTTTTTAAATAAAAATGTTTAATATCTTTTTAAATAAAAATGTTTAATATCTTTTTAAATAAAAATGTTTAATATCTTTTTAAATAAAAATGTTTAATATCTTTTTAAATCGTACTCTTAACTTACTTAATGAAACTTAAATTAAATTACATAAAACTAAAATTAAATTACGTAAATTAACTTAATAGTAAATTAACTTAATATAAATATTAACTTAATATAAATATAATTATATAATTACTTAAAATATACTTAAAATATAATTATATAATTACTTAATTATATAATTACTTAATTATTAATATAATATTATAATATTTAAATAATATTATAATATTTAAATTATAATATTTAAGAAATTTTTTATTACATAAAAAACCTTTAATTTGTTTTTTCTTTACTTTAATTGAAAATAAAATTTCAATTCCTTTAACCTTTAAATTTAGATTAGAATTTATTAATAATTTAAATTTTTAATTATTTTAAAATTTATTATTTTAAAATTTTTAATTATTTTAAAATTTTTAATTATTTTAAAATTTTTAATTATTTTAAAATTTTTAATTATTTTAAAATTTTTAATTATTTTAAAATTTTTAATTATTTTAAAATTTTTAATTATTTTAAAATTTTTAATTATTTTAAAATTTTTAATTATTTTAAAATTTTTAATTATTTTAAAATTTTTAATTATTTTAAAATTTTTAATTATTTTAAAATTTTTAATTATTTTAAAATTTTTAATTATTTTAAAATTTTTAATTATTTTAAAATTTTTAATTATTTTAAAATTTTTAATTATTTTAAAATTTTTAATTATTTTAAAATTTTTAATTATTTTAAAATTTTTAATTATTTTAAAATTTTTAATTATTTTAAAATTTTTAATTATTTTAAAATTTTTAATTATTTTAAAATTTTTAATTATTTTAAAATTTTTAATTATTTTAAAATTTTTAATTATTTTAAAATTTTTAATTATTTTAAAATTTTTAATTATTTTAAAATTTTTAATTATTTTAAAATTTTTAATTATTTTAAAATTTTTAATTATTTTAAAATTTTTAATTATTTTAAAATTTTTAATTATTTTAAAATTTTTAATTATTTTAAAATTTTTAATTATTTTAAAATTTTTAATTATTTTAAAATTTTTAATTATTTTAAAATTTTTAATTATTTTAAAATTTTTAATTATTTTAAAATTTTTAATTATTTTAAAATTTTTAATTATTTTAAAATTTTTAATTATTTTAAAATTTTTAATTATTTTAAAATTTTTAATTATTTTAAAATTTTTAATTATTTTAAAATTTTTAATTATTTTAAAATTTTTAATTATTTTAAAATTTTTAATTATTTTAAAATTTTTAATTATTTTAAAATTTTTAATTATTTTAAAATTTTTAATTATTTTAAAATTTTTAATTATTTTAAAATTTTTAATTATTTTAAAATTTTTAATTATTTTAAAATTTTTAATTATTTTAAAATAATTATTTAAAATTTTAATTATTCACTTTTTATTTTTTTAAATTTCATCTGTAATGAAATCTATTTTATAATTAGTAATGAAATCTATCCTATAGTTAGAAATTTTAATAGAATGTTTCATATTTCTAATGATAATGTTATAATTATAATGTTTAATATCTTTCTATAATGTTTAATATCTTTCTTAATAAAAATGTTTAATATCTTTTTAATATCTTTTTAAATAAAAATGTTTAATATCTTTCTTAATAAAAATATTATATTAATGTCTTTCTTAAACTTAATAATTAATATCTTAAAAAGAAAAAATTTTTTCTTTTTTATTATTTTCTTTTTTTATTGTTCATTTCAATTCTGAAATTTTATTGAAATTTCAATTTTATTTAAATTGGGAGAGATGGCTGAGTGGACTAAAGCGGCGGATTGCTAATCCGTTGTACGAGTTATTCGTACCGAGGGTTCGAATCCCTCTCTCTCCGCCCGCTCTTATTACTTGATACTTTCGATTTCGAAGGAATTTCGATTCCTTTATTTTTTATAGGTAAAGTGAATATATGGAATAGATAAAATAATAAGAAAAAATTAGAAAAACAAAGAAAACTCAAAAATTTTTTTATTCCTCACGTCCAGGATTACGTCCCGGATCATTAGATAAGAATCCGAAGATGAAGAGAGAAACAAAGAATATCACTACTGTGTAAACAAAGAGTTTGAGAGTAAGCATTACACAATCTCCAAGATAAGATCATTTTAGAAAAAGGGAATAGATTACCTATTTTAATTGAAATTTCAATTTTATTTAAATTGGGAGAGATGGCTGAGTGGACTAAAGCGGCGGATTGCTAATCCGTTGTACGAGTTATTCGTACCGAGGGTTCGAATCCCTCTCTCTCCGCCCGCTCTTATTACTTGATACTTTCGATTTCGAAGGAATTTCGATTCCTTTATTTTTTATAGGTAAAGTGAATATATGGAATAGATAAAATAATAAGAAAAAATTAGAAAAACAAAGAAAACTCAAAAATTTTTTTATTCCTCACGTCCAGGATTACGTCCCGGATCATTAGATAAGAATCCGAAGATGAAGAGAGAAACAAAGAATATCACTACTGTGTAAACAAAGAGTTTGAGAGTAAGCATTACACAATCTCCAAGATAAGATCATTTTAGAAAAAGGGAATAGATTACCTATTTTTTCTTTTTATCACATATACTATTTTGTTTGATTTGACATCATACCCCCCAAAATTAAGTTTTTTGATTTGAAAAGAAAAAGAAAGTCACTTTTACGAATTTCTTTGTAATAAGATTTTGATTCCTTCCTCACAAAAATTTTCTTGTCATATCGACAATTAGGTATTGTAGGGGACCTAGAACTAATAAACTCCTTACTCACCGAAAGGTCAGAACGAGTAAATAAACTGATCAAAATTCATCTCCGCGGTTACTCAATATACAAGAATTTCCATTTTTGAATCGAGGGTTTATAATTCTAATGTAAGACTTAGCCGATCTTATCCATTTTTATAATTTTTTGTCGAATAAATCATGAATGGATTTGGCAAAGTATTAAGGATTTTATCGAAAACTACAGCAGCTTGCCAAACAAAGGCTAAGAGAAAAAGAGGACAGGTATGACAGGCATAACATCTACGATGGCAGCTTGCCAAACAAAGGCTAAGAGAAAAAAGAGGACAGGTATGACAGGCATAACATCTACGATTGGATTGAAAACGGCATAAGCTTCAGGCAATTTGGCAAAGAAAAAACTATTCGAATAAAGGACAGAATTAAGACAGATACAGATTAAGCTAAAGATATTAAACATAACAAACATTTCGTTCTTGTAGATTAGATAATTTTATTTTGATTGAGTTATTTTTATAAGGGAAAAATGAAAAAGGCAAGTCAAAAAATCCTTCTTTTTTTTTTGAACTCTCCCAAATCAAAAATCCTTCCTTCCATTCTCAAATGAGAATACAAGGAATTCTACTTTCATACATTATCTTAATTGAATTCTATGTAATGATCAATTAATTTTTTTGATTCTATATCTAATCTACATGTGTTGAATCCTAGCAACAAACAAAATATCCCATATGTTTTTATTATGTATTATGTATTTTTTTTTGGTGGGGGGGGGGGGGGTTGGGGATTGACGAATAACTAATACTAATAATAGTCTTGACTAGTGCCAAACAGGAAAAATGGGGCGTGGCCAAGCGGTAAGGCAGCGGGTTTTGGTCCCGTTATTCGGAGGTTCGAATCCTTCCGTCCCAGATCGTTTCCATCAGAAACAAAAGATGGTATCACATTGTATCCCACATAAAACGGAAAAATCTTAAAGAGAACAACCTTTTCTTTGTTCTGAATTCTTAGAATGGATTCTTAGAAAGAATGGATTCTTAGAATCCATTTACTTCTTTGGTTAAAAGAAAACCAATTGATAATTCAATTGAACATGGTAAAATAAAATTTATGTCTCCTTAGGGAATGAAATATCTGCTAAAAATTTTTAGCTACTCATTGTGATTGCGTCGACTTGGTGATTGAATTAGAGATCCAGTTTAGTCATGACTAGAAAACATAGTTCCAGTCATGATGCTGAAGTCGGAGATTTTTAAAACATTTTTTATGAACTCTTGGTTGGTACTCGAAGAAATATGATAAATCAATAGTATCTAGAAACTTACGACCTTTTTGTTTTTTGGTCATTGGAACAGTTTATTTGACTAATAATTGATTTTTTTCCGGGATTGGAAATATATTAAATTAAAGGATTTGAGGTTTATAGTTTTTTTGTTCTAGAAAAATAGATTCTGCATTTCATGATTGATCGTCCCGAACAATCTGTTGGAGATGTAAAGTAAATAAGTCTTAAGCAAGCATCTTTCTTAGAAATACGTTTCATTCATATGATAGAATATCGAGTTAAAGAAATTGGATCCCTGCTGAGCTTTCTCCGGATAAATACAATACTTATCTATCCATAGGTATAAAGTATAGACTATTATATAGTTCCCGTTGTTCCCATCGAGCCAATGACTATTCATGATTACATATTAAATCAATTCCATTGCGGTTTGAAATTAAATTGAATTCTAAATTAGAGGAATGTTATGGTAAAACTTCGTTTGAAACGATGTGGTAGAAAGCAACGTGCGACTTGAAGGACATGATCCACTGTGGATTTTTACATCCACCATTTTCTATAGAAATGAAGATGCTCTTGGCTCGACATAGTTTGTTCTGTTCCATTAGGAATCTAATTTTTCTTAGGTTGATAGTACATGATGGAGCTCGAGCGGAAAGGATTGATTCATTTATCAAGGGGAAGAATCTAGGGTTAGTGCCAATCAATCAATAAGTTAGACCAACTTTGTAAGTATATCCTTAAAATATAAAATAATCGGAATTGATAAAACTATTTCGATCAAAAAAAAGTGTATCACAGAGGAATCAATTCTTCGTATTCTATTTCTATAGGTATTCTATTTCTATAGAAAGAAATAAAAAAAACAAAAGGTATGTTGCTGCCCTTTTGAAAGGAGTAAAGATCACCGAAGTAATGTCTAAACCCAATGATTTTACAAAGCAAAGATAAAGGATTCCGAAACAAGGAAACACTATTTTCAATTGTCTCAAAAATTGGATCAGAATCAGGAATAAAAATAGATTCGAGATGAGACAAACAAAAGAGGTTAGAGACGGCTCAATAAATGTCTAAGGATTTCCCTTCGAATTCTGTCAGAATTACCCAACTTGAGTTATGAGTACGAATGAAATTTCTTTTTTTTTTTTTTTTTAGGAAGAACAAAATAATAATAATGAATTAGACTATGATTTGAGTCATTATTTTGTGTTTACTATTTGATATTATATACAGAAAGATATACCGAAATTAAAATAATTTTTTCTCGAGCTCGAGCCGTATGAGGAGAAAAACCTCCTATACGTTTCTGGGGGGGGATTGTTTATGTACATCTATCCCAATGAGCCATCTATCGAATCGTTGCAATTGATGTTCGATCCCGAAGAGAAGGAAGAGATTTTCGAAAAGTGGGTTTTTATGATCCGATAAAGAATCAAACTTATTTAAACGTTCCCGCTATTCTATATTTCCTTGAAAAGGGCGCTCAACCTACAGGAACTGTTTATGATATTTTAAGTAAGGCAGAATTTTTTAAAGAAAAAACTTCGAGTTAATTAAAAGAAAAAACAACAAAATTAATAAAAAAGGGGGGAGATGATTAATATAAAATCTATCTTTGTATAATTTTTTACTTACAATTTTTTACCTAAAATTTTCCCTTTTCTTGCTCTATTCATACTTAAATTTACTTTTTTCTTGTTATAGGAATCCACCAACAAACAAGGGATTAATCTTGCTTATTGTACCTCTATTGATTGAATAAACCCGAGATTTTTTCTTTATCTTTTCCTTATTTTTTTCCATCAAAATTTCTTATTTATGTTGTGCCAACCCAATACAAATCCTTATTTTATTTACTTTATTTGTTATTTGTTTTCTCAACATTGCATTCATATTGACAATGGTGTATCGAACAAATATAATTGATTATAGATAAATAAATCTCTTTATCCAGACCCCATATTGGGTTTTCACTTCACTTTTACTCAAATAATGGGTTTTGCATTGTTGGGTTTACTGTCATATAAGACGTATTTTGGAATTTAACTTAACAAAAATAAAAAATTGATAAAAAACTGGTGGGTCTGTCACAATTTGAGCATCTCTTTTAGGAATCTGGTGTTTTTAAATATGATCTGTACATTTTTTATTTATTTTTACATTTTTTATTTATTTTGTATAATTGATCATAAAATATTTTTTTATTTATTATTAGTTCAATGTTTTGATGGGGTCGTGCAGTGCAATTTAATTTATTTTTCATTTTGATCGTATCTACATATCCTATTATTTATTTTATTCGGTTACGGTAGAGTACTCGCTTTTAAGTGCGACTATGATCTTTTACACATTGGATGAAGCAACAAATTCGTCCAGACTATTGGTAGAGTCTATAAGACCACGACTGATCCTCAAAGTAATGAATGGAAAAAGTAGCATGTCGTAATAAAATAACAATAAATTTCTTATTATTAAAAACTTTTATTTATTTTTACATTTTTTATTTATTTTGTATAATTGATCATAAAATATTTTTTTATTTATTTTTACATTTTTTATTTATTTTTACATTTTTTATTTATTTTTACATTTTTTATTTATTTTTACATTTTTTATTTATTTTTACATTTTTTATTTATTTTGTATAATTGATCATAAAATATTTTTTTATTTATTTTGTATAATTGATCATAAAATATTTTTTTATTTATTTTGTATAATTGATCATAAAATATTTTTTTATTTATTTTTACATTTTTTATTTATTTTTACATTTTTTATTTATTTTTACATTTTTTATTTATTTTTACATTTTTTATTTATTTTGTATAATTGATCATAAAATATTTTTTTATTTATTTTGTATAATTGATCATAAAATATTTTTTTATTTATTTTTACATTTTTTATTTATTTTGTATAATTGATCATAAAATATTTTTTTATTTATTTTGTATAATTGATCATAAAATATTTTTTTACATATCCTATTTATTATTTTATTCGGGTTGCTAACTCAACGGTAGAGTACTCGGCTTTTAAGTGCGACTATGATCTTTTACACATTTGGATGAAGCAACAAATTCGTCCAGACTATTGGTAGAGTCTATAAGACCACGACTGATCCTCAAAGGTAATGAATGGAAAAAGTAGCATGTCGTAATAAAAATAAAAATAAATTTCTTATTTTATTAAAAAATTACAAATTAAAATGAAAGTGGAACTTTTATTTTAGTTTATCCTTACTGGATCGCTACAAAAATAAAAAATTTTTGGAAGGGAAGGGGACAAAACAAATTCACATTTACAGTTGGGTCTAGTGAATAAATGGATAGAGCCTATGGTTCCAATTCTGGTAAAACAAAAA
>PYDT01002501.1:30000-35000 GCA_004837865.1 Musa balbisiana | reverse complement strand
GTTCGCGGTGGTGGAGGAACCGGATCGGAAAAAAGAGGGATTCTAGTTGTAAGATATCTAATGAAACCGTAGCTGGAATTAAGATCTCATTCAAAGAGAAAGATAGCGAATATCTGGAGTTTCTTTTTTTATCCTATACGGATGATCCGATCCGCAAGGACCATGATTGGGAATTGTTTGATCGTCTTTCTCCGAGGAAGAAGCGAAACATAATCAACTTGAATTTGGGACAGCTATTCGAAATCTTAGGGAAAGACTTGATTTGTTATCTCATGTCTGCTTTTCGTGAAAAAAGACCAATTGAAGGGGAGGGTTTCTTCAAACAACAAGGAGCTGAGGCAACTATTCAATCAAATGATATTGAGCATGTTTCCCATCTCTTCTCGAGAAACAAGTGGGGTATTTCTTTGCAAAATTGTGTTCAATTTCATATGTGGCAATTCCGCCAAGATCTCTTCGTTAGTTGGGGGAAGAATCAGCACGAATCGGATTTTTTGAGGAACGTATCGAGAGAGAATTTGATTTGGTTAGACAATGTGTGGTTGGTAAACAAGGATCGGTTTTTTAGCAAGGTACGGAATGTATTGTCAAATATTCAATATGATTCCACAAGATCTATTTTCGTTCAAGTAAGGGATTCTAGCCAATTGAAAGGATCTTCTGATCAATCCATAGATCATTTCGATTCCATTAGAAATGAGGATTCAGAATATCCCACATTGATCGATCAAACAGACATTCAGCAACTAAAAGAAAGATCGATTCTTTGGGATCCTTCCTTTCTTCAAACGGAACGAACAGAGATAGAATCAGATCGATTCCCGAAATGCCTTTTTGGATCTTCCTCAATGTCCCGGCTATTCACGGAACGTGAGAAGCAGATGAATAATCATCTGCTTCCGGAAGAAATCGAAGAATTTCTTGGGAATCCTACAAGATCAATTCGTTCTTTTTTCTCTGACAGATGGTCAGAACTTCATCTGGGTTCGAATCCTATTGAGAGGTCCACTAGAGATCAGAAATTTTTGAAGAAAAAACAAGATGTTTCTTTTGTCCCTTCCAGGCGATTGGAAAATAAAGAAATGGTTGATATATTCAAGATAATTATGTATTTACAAAATACCGTCTCAATTCATCCTATTTCATCAGATCCGGGATGTGATATGGTTCCGAAGGATGAACCGGATATGGACAGTTCCAATAAGATTTCATTCTTGAACAAAAATCCATTTTTTGATTTATTTCATCTATTCCATGACCGGAACAAAAGGGGATACACGTTACACCACGATTTTGAATCAGAAGAGAGATTTCAAGAAATGGCAGATCTATTCACTCTATCAATAACCGAGCCGGATCTGGTGTATCATAGGGGATTTGCCTTTTCTATTGATTCCTACGGGTTGGATCAAAAAAAATTCTTGAATGAGGTATTCAACTCCAGAGATGAATCGAAAAAGAAATCTTTATTGGTTCTACCTCCTCTTTTTTATGAAGAGAATGAATCTTTTTATCGAAGGATCAGAAAAAAATCGGTCCGGATCTACTGCGGGAATGATTCGGAAGATCCAAAACTAAAAACAGCGGTATTTGCTAGCAACAACATAATGGAGGCAGTCAATCAATATAGATTGATCCGAAATCTGATTCAAATCCAATATAGCACCTATGGGTACATAAGAAATGTATCTAATCGATTCTTTTTAATGAATAGATCCGATCGCAACTTCGAATATGGAATTCAAAGGGATCAAATAGGAAATGATACTCTGAATCATATAACTATAATGAAATATACGATCAACCAACATTTATCGAATTTGAAAAAGAGTCAGAAGAAATGGTTTGATCCTCTTTTTTCTCGAACCGAGAGATCCATGAATCGGGATCCTGATGTATATAGATACAAATGGTCCAATGAGAGCAAGAATTTCCAGGAACATTTGGAACATTTCGTTTCTGAACAGAAGAACCGTTTTCAAGTAGTGTTCGATCGGTTACGTATTAATCAATATTCGATTGATTGGTCCGAGGCTATCGACAAACAAAATTTGTCTAAGTCACTTCGTTTCTTTTTGTCCAAGTCACTTCGTTTCTTTTTGTCCAAGTCACTTCCCTTTTTGTCCAAGTCACTTCCCTTTTTGTCCAAGTCACTTCCCCTTTTCTTTGTGAGTATCGGGAATATCCCCATTCATAGGTCCGAGATCCACATCCGTGAATTGAAAGGTCCGAATGATCAACTCCGCAATCAGTTGTTAGAATCAATAGGTGTTCAAATCGTTCATTTGAATAAATTGAAACCCTTCTTATTGGATGATCATGATACTTCCCAAAGACCGGAATTCTTTATCAATGGAGGAACAACATTACCATTTTTGTTCAAAAAGATACCAGAGTGGATGATTGACTCATTCTATACTAGAAATAATCGCAGGAAATCCTTTGATAACACGGATTCCTATTTCTCAATGATATTCCATGATCGAGACAATTGGCTGAATCCCGTGAAACCATTTCATAGAAGTTCATTGATATCTTCTTTTTATAAAGCAAATCGACTTCGATTCTTGAATGATCCAAATCACTTCTGGTTCTATTGTAACAAAAGATTCCCTTTTTATGTGGAAAAGACCCGTATCAATAATTATGATCTTACATATGGACAATTCCTCACTACCTTGTTCATTCGCAACAAAATATTTTCTTCGTGCGTCGGTAAAAAAAAACATATTTTTTGGAGAGAGAGACTATTTCACCAATCGAGTCACAGGTATCTAACATATTCATACCTAAAGATTTTCCACAAAGTGGTGACAAAACGTATAACTTGTACAAATCTTTCCGTTTTCCAATTCGATCCGAGCCATTCGTTCGTAGAGCTATTTACTCGATCGCAGACATTTCTGCAACACCTCTAACAGAGAAACAAAGAGTCAATTTTGGAAGAACTTATTGTCAGCCTCTTTCAGATATGAATCTATCTGATTCAGAAGGGAAGAACTTGCATCGGTATCTCAGTTTCAATTCAAACATGGGTTTGATTCACACTCCATGTTCTGAGAAATATTTACCATCCGGAAAGAGGAAAAAAAAACGGAGTCTTTCTCTAAAGAAATGCGTTGAGAAACGGCAGATGTATAGAACCTTTCAACGAGATAGTGCTTTTTCAAATCTCTCAAAATGGAATCTGTTCCAAACAAAATGGAATCCGTTCCAAACATATATGCCATGGTTCCTTACTTCGACAGAGTGCAAATATCTAAATTTCACCCTTTTAGATACTTTTTCAGACCCATTGTCGATACTAAGTAGCAGTCACAAATTTGTATCCATTTTAAAATTTGTATCCATTTTTCATGATATTATGCATGGATCAGATATATCATGGCCAATTCCTCAGAAGATTCTTCCACAATGGACTCTGATAAGTGAGATTTCGAGGGAGTGTTTACAGAATCTTCTTCTGTCCGAAGAAATGATTCATCGAAATAATGAGTCACCCGTTCCATTGATATGGACACATCTGAGATCAACAAATGCTCGGGAGTTGGAGTTCCTCTATTCAATCTTTTTCCTTCTTCTTGTTGCTGGATATCTCGTTCGTATACATCTTCTCTTTGTTTCCCAAGCCTCTAGTGAGTTACAGACAGAGTTAGAAAAGATCAAATCTTTGATGATTCCATCATACATGATTGAGTTGCGAAAACTTTTGGATGGGTATCCTACATCTGAACTGAATTCTTTCTGGTTAAAGAATCTCTTTCTAGTTGTTCTGAAACAATTAGGAGATTCTCTGGAAGAAATACGGGGTTTTGCTTTTGCTTTTGGTGGCAACATGCTATTGGTCGCTTGTGGGGTCAAATCAATACGTTCTAGGAAGAAATATTTGAATATCAATCTCATCGATCTCATAAGTATCATATCAAATCCCATCAATCTCATAAGTATCATACCAAATCCCATCAATCGAATCACTTTTTCGAGAAATACGAGACATCTAAGTCGTACAAGTAAAGAGATCTATTCATTGATAAGAAAAAGAAAAAAGGTGAACGGTGATTGGATTGATGAGAAAATAGAATCCTGGGTCGCGAACAGTGATTCGATTGATGATGAAGAAAGAGAATTCTTGGTTCAGTTCTCCACCTTAACGACAGAAAAAAGGATTGATCAAATTCTATTGAGTCTGACTCATAGTGATCATTTATCAAAGAATGACTCTGGTTATCAAATGATTGAACAACCGGGATCAATTTACTTACGATACTTAGTTGACAAGTATATAATGAATTATGAGTTCAATGGATCCTGTTTAGCAGAAAGACGGATATTCCTTGCTCATTATCAGACAATTACTTATTCACAAACCTCGTGTGGGGCTAATAGTTTTCATTTCCCATCTCATGGAAAACCCTTTTCGCTCCGCTTAGCCCTATCCCCTTCTAGGAGTATTTTAGTGATAGGTTCTATAGGAACTGGACGATCCTATTTGGTCAAATACCTAGCGACAAACCCCTATGTTCCTTTCATTACGGTATTTCCGAACAAGTTCCCGGATGACAAGCCTAAAGATTATTTTATTGATGATATCGATTTTGATGATAGTGATAGTGACGATATCGATATTGATGATAGTGACGATATCGATATTGATGATAGTGACGATATTGATGATGACCTTGATACGGAGCTGCTAACTATGTATATGACGCCGAAAATAGACCGATTTGATATCACCTTTCAATTCGAATTAGCAAAAGCAATGTCTCCTTGCATAATATGGATTCCAAACATTCATGATCTGTATATGAATGAGTCGAATTACTTATCCCTCGGTCTATTAGAGAACTATCTCTCCAGAGATTGTGAAAGATGTTCCACTAGAAATATTCTTGTTATTGCTTCGACTCATATTCCCCAAAAAGTGGATCCCGCTCTAATAGCTCCGAATAAATTAAATACATGCATTAAGATACGAAGGCTTCTTATTCCGCAACAAC
>PYDT01002501.1:0-10000 GCA_004837865.1 Musa balbisiana | reverse complement strand
TCCATGCGTGCTCAATCGATGAGTGAAAACAGGTTATTGGGCAAATGCAACAACATGTTGCATTCCCGCTTTTTTGGATGCGAATAGACAAAGGTCTTTTTTTTTTTTCTGTTTTTTGATAGATTCTTTTTTTTTCTTTTTTTGTAGACATAGATATAGAAAATGAAATCTTATTTTAGGAATTCGTGGGGAAACCCGAATCCGAACTTCCGAATTTGAGAGAGAAGAGGGAAGAGACAAACACTGGGAACAACAAAAGAGAGGGGAAAAAAAAAAAAGAGTGAAGGATGAACACGGATAACAATATCAGAAGAAATTTGGAGAGCATGATATTTGCGCAAGCAAGAAGAGGTCTTCGATGACATGATAACCCATCTTTTTTAGAAAAAACATTGTATGGCTTCATTGATAATAGCTAACAATATTGGAAAACGTATGTTATTATTCCCCCCCCAATCCCCGAGTGGTATGCGGATGAAGGAATGGAATAGAGAAATACATGTTAAATGCACCTATAATGGTTGTTCCATTATCAGAAAAGAATTTCCCAAAGATTGTGTTAACAGATAGTATTCAGTACAGATTTTTATTTCTTTTTCGTTTAAACCCTTGGGCGAAGATTAGAAAAATACGATCTCAGCAGGAGATCAATGAAAAAAAAGGAAAAAAAAAGAAAATTTTAGTTTTTACCGTCTTTGGGGAATGGAAACGGAACCCCTTTGGTCTCCCGAAACAACCTTCTTTTTGTGAACCCATATATACGGGAATCAAAAAAATAATTAGAAAAGTAAAAAGAACTCTCTAACAAGTTTCAAAAGAAAAAAACCGATGGGTCATCAAAATAGTTTAGTTCTAAAAAAACGAGTTCTAAAACGAGGTCTAAAACGAATAGTTCATAGTTCTAAAAACACGAATAGTGCTGTCTCAAACGAACAGTTCTATTCTAAAACGAATAATGAAGAAGAACTTGAAAAAGTGAACCAAATCTTATTTGAATTGGGAAGGGAAAAGTACATGAAACCATAATGAAATAATGCAAAAGAGCAAAAAAAAAATAATCAGATATTCACGAATCGACCATTCAAATTCGATCTAGAATTGACAAATTATTTCTCATAGAAAAAAAAATGAAAGATCTTGCTGATAAGAAATCACAATAAGGAATCAAATAGAAGGATCACAAAAGCCAAGAAGAAAATAGTGCCAGCCTATCATGATAAAAGGCCGGAATTACAAAAACATATTTGGCAGATAATTCAAAGAAAAAATACCGATTATACGCAATAGCACATTATTTTATGAAATCTTTTTCATTGAAAAAAATATAAATAGATATCTTGCAATGTATGGTTACCATTTATAAAGGTTTAATGCACAACCTTTTAAACAAAAAATTAGCATGCATCCATTTTACAAGATGAAAGAAAATCAAGAAGGAATTGTGAAAAAACAGATCAAGATAAATGAAATTATTCGACTATAAAAGTCCTTTATTATCCTAATATTAGAACTGATTTTAAACACTTATAACGACCTTATATCCTTGTCCAAGCATATTATTTACAAAATGTCACAAACCATTATTTAACAACATCACCTGAGATCTGTACTTCAATATCACGATCACGGGACCTATCCTTTTATTTAAAGACAAGATAAAGTATTATGTATGACACGAGGAATATTTGATTCCAATATCAAGGCATAAGAAAATTAATAAGTCTGGATAATAAATGGAAAAACTGGTTTAAAGGGTCATTATCAATATAATTTTGCAGAGCAAATGCTTTTTTTTTTGTGCCTCGATTAGTACGAAAAAAATGGGAAATAGAGGCAATCACGTTTGTACTATTCAAAATAAAGAATCAATGAAATTGTACTTCCTATAAAAAAGAAAAAAGACCGATTAATTCATTACATGAAAGAAAATTTTTATGCAGTGGTTATCGAAGAGTCGAAAAGAAAAATTAACAAAAACACTAAGATATGTTTTTATCCCATGAATATATAATAAATATAGGAGGATAGTAAGGACTCATACACACTGAAAACCGAATCGTTTTATGTATTGATAAATATGACTATGGATGGTTACCTAAAAAAAGGATATTTTATTGATACCCATAAAATCTGGATAGAGAAATATTTGGATTATAGAATTCTTAATTTTTGCCTTAGAAACAATAGTGAATTGAGAACACTAGTGATTATGAGAACAATAGTGTATTGAGAACAATAGTGATATTGAGGACTGGACGATATGTTATACGCTACCGAAATTTATAAAAATTACTAAGACTAAGACATCAAAACAAATTTTTTGAATTGGAGTGGGAATGAATTCGAAATTATCGACCATATCAAATCTAGAACTTGGGTCTTCCCAGAATTTGTGTGGACCTGTGAGGCATATAAGATTAAAACCGTGGATCATACCAATCAAATGACTTCTTTCTAATTAATGTATTATGAAAAGCTATAGTCAACATCAAAATGAAAATGTATTAGTCAAAATCAAAATGAAAAAAATATTAGTCAAAATCAAAATAAAAAAATATAGTCAAATAACAATCAAAAAAATATAGTCAAAATCAAAATCAAAAAAATCTTATCAAACTCAAAAATATTAGTCAAATAAAATCAAAAAAATATAGTCAAAATCAAACAAAATATTAGTCAAAATCAAAATCAAAAACATATTAGTTCAAAATCAAAAAAATATAGTCAAAATCAAAATCAAACAAAATTAGTCAAAATCAAAAACTATAGTCTCCCCTGTCCCAAAATCAAAATGAAAAAATTAGGTCAAATCAAAATGAAAAAAAATCTTAGTCAAAATCAAAACATCAAAGATTCGCTTAAAATAGAATTTCCAAATCCAACCAAGAAAAAGAGGGTCAATCAAATCTTGTATCAGATCCACAAAAACAAAACCAAAAGGAATATCCTGAAAGCGGATTGCACGAGATCCCAAACATTAAAAAAGGTTAAAAAAAAAAAAAAATCCAAGAAAAAATAAGGAAGGAGAAACGTAGATGTGTTACTGAAAAAATTTTTTATTTTTCATTAAGATGGGATGACCCCTTGAATCAAAAAATTTTAATAATGGTAGGATTTATGTCTCCTACTTAGATTGATAAATCCAAGGGAAAATTACTATATCCGCGTCAAAGAGGAGAGATACCTCTGGAGTAAGGCGGATTCAGAACGATTAAGCTCTTACAGGATTAATACAAAAGGGGAATATTAATTTATAGAACCAATTCGTTCTATCTTTAAGAAGGGATGGAAAATTCATTATATATCAAACATCAGTATTTAATTGGTCGATAAGAGTAAACACCAAATTACTAGAAAAGACATAAAAGAAAGATAGGTTGAGTAAGAAGAATTTTAAAAAATCCACGGACGACATGGAAATTATTTGTGATGGGGATCAAGATCATTATAATTCTTTGTTCCGAAAATATTCTATCTCCTACGACGTCGTAGAGAAGAATGAGAATTCTATTGTTTCAATCTATAATCGGGATATTGTGAATAGAAAATCCAGATTGGGCAACGAAAACAACATAAGAAACTTGAACAATTTTGAATGAGGCAAAAACGTCTTAATACGGATTTAAAAATGAATTAAATGAATGTTCTTGGGCACCAATTACCATTAGACGATTTAGCTTGTAGGAATCGCTATTGGTTGATACCAATAATGGTAGTCTTTCAGTTATTCAGGATACGTATGTATCCACGATTCAGAATTATTTAATAGTATATTTCTATATATCACATGCCGTTTCAGTAAATAAAACGAAAGCATGTACGGCATATGGGTGTTACGTTCTGTAATGATAGTATTGAATTGTGGATAATTCATTGAATATTAGACAAGAAATCTACCAGAAATCTTTTGAGGTGCAAAGAAATCATTTCTTCGTAAAGCAGAATAGCTTATCCTTTTCTAATATTTTTGATTATCATTTTATTTCTATCCCTACAATCAAATGGAAAATTTGATTTGATAGAACGGATAAATCTAAATTTTTCTGTGTACTAGATTCAAAAAAATTGACTATATAATAATTCTTATGTTATTTTTCCTGATCGGTTAAAATCATGGCATGGAAAAGAAAGAAAAGAAAAAGATAAAAAAAGTGTTATGGTCAAAATTCATCATTTCCATTCTTCCACCAAGACGAAAAGTGAAGAAAACAGGGGGGTTCTGTGTTGGAATTCGAATGTATAAGGTTCACCAATAAAGTACGACGATTATTCACCTTTCGGAATGGACAAAAGAGATTTTTTACACAAAGAGTTACAAAAAATTCTGAGAAAACGCACGTCTGCTGGGATTATTTGTCAAAGAAAACATAGAGGCGTTATAAGAAATTAATTGACAGTTGGGGATATCGGGAGCCCAAAAAAATCGTTAAGTAATCGTTGAATTAGTTTATAAGTGTTATTAGGATTTTTATTTTGATTGAAACCGTCCTACTTTTTGAGGATCCTGGAAATATGAATTAAGAAGAAAAGATATGACTGTACCGGCTACAAAAAAAGAATTTCATGATAGTAAATAGGTCCTCACCAAATCATGCATGGTGTTCTTTCGACTGACGTTACTCTCGATGGTGAAGATGTTATTGGACTGTGAAAACCCATATTGGCTATTTACACAGGGGATGGAAAAAAATAGCGGGGAAAACCGAACCAATTATACAATATCTGCCTTTTATGTAACACGTTGGGAGTATTTAGCTCTATGTTCACAGACGGCAAATAACGGGTAAATGCACCAAACACTGGAAAATGTTCAAGTACATATAAAGGGCTAGCTAATATCAGGTAGTATGCTGGAGCTAGCCGCTATAGCTTCTCATTGTTATGGCTTGGGCTTTTATGGCGGATCTCGGCGCGAAGACTCCCGTTCTATATTTTCAGAGAGAGAGAATGTGATATATGGATTTCATGGCGAAAAAGCCGCAACAGGTATGCGAATGATGCATAATTATTTCCGATCGGAGAGTAGCTGCCGATCTCCCTTATGGACTGGATAGATAAAAATGGTTTGGATTTTTGCGATATTTTTTAACAGGAATTGTGAATATCAAAACTCATATAGGAAATCCCATTTTTTGGAGCGAGATTCGAAGGACCTTCTCAGTGGGCATATTGGTGTAGAGGAAGCAATAACTTGGGGTTTATCAGGGACCGATGGTACGAGCTTATGGATACCAATGGTGGGATCTTCGTCTAAAAATTTGATAATTTTGAGTGTTACAATGAATTCGATTGGACGTCCAATGGCAAAAAAGAAGGGATTCGTTTAGCTCGTATTTAGTACGAAATCGGTGAAGTTTGGGACAAGAAGAGGGAATCTATAAAAAATAATGCACAGGCTCTGAAGGCATCCTGGGACCATTATGAGAATTTAGAAGTCCGCGCGTTGATAGAGCAAAAAAATTCCGATATGGAATGAGTTGAATCTAGATTTATTAGTAAACCCTAACCTCACCCAATCTTTGGAATTGTCGAAATCGAACAGAAATTTACGTGAGAGTCGAAGCCCCGAAAAGGGGGAATTAGGAATTTATGATAGGATGATACTAGTGTTCTTGGAATGGAATTCGTCCACCGGCTTCATAAATTTGCAAATTCTTCCTCAGCTAGTTTAAAAGAATGAAATGGTCGGATATCATGACGATACCTAGGTTAGTATAGATCTCAGTAGTGGGAGAGGTTGATCGTTTGAAATGATAATTGTTACGACACAGAAGTTACAAACTATCAAGTCTTTTTCTATAGTCGGAAATCCTTAAAAGAGTATCTGGACTCATATGGATCTTTGTACCCTTTTGACCCTATATGGGGAATTACTAATAGGGGTACTAGTAATTGTGTTGGTTAGAAGCAGAAATATCTGCAGCGATCAAAAAAGTATTGGGGCTGAATATGCCGGCCCCCTTGGGAATTCTTCAAGCTCTAGCAGATGGAACTAAACTACTTTTTAAAAGAAGACCTCTCCATCTAGGGAGATGTTCGTTTGTTAGATATTGGACCGTCTATAGTGGTAAGATCAATTTTACTAAGTTATTTGTAATTCCTTTTGGGGGATCGCTCATTGTAGCCGGATCTCAGTATAGGTGTTTTTTTATGGGGCGCCATTTTCAGTATTGCTCCTATTGGTTACTATGTCAGGATACGGATCGAATAATAAATTTCCTTTTCAGGTGGTCTACGAGCTGCTGCTCAATCTATTAGTTCTGAACTACCATTAACTCTATGTGTGTTAGCAATATCTCTACGTGGATCGGTTGAACTGAACGCGTTATACTTCTTTCCTAGAAGTAAAGGAAAGAGTTGATGTAATGTATGAATAGGTATTTCTATTTTTATTCATCATTAGGGTCAATGAGTTACCCAGATAGTTATATGAGTGAAACCAAAACAATAGAAGTTTGCAGTAGAAACTAAAATCTAATTTCATATGTACAAGAACATAAAGTTGAAGTAAATAAAGCAGTGTAACTGTTTACACCAAGATTAGATTATTTCAGTAGGCATCATATCTTGAAAGCGGGTTGTAAAGATCAACTGTAGGTAGTTTTCATTCACTGTTTTGTATTTATTACATGCCGTAGATCAATCAAAAATTCAGGGGGACGGTTAGGAACCACCCAAGTGCCAACGGATTTTAGTAATAGCGATAATGTAAGGTAATAAAAAAAGAGAATATTCTACATAAAA
This sequence comes from Musa balbisiana, assembly GCA_004837865.1. Taxonomy (NCBI): domain Eukaryota; kingdom Viridiplantae; phylum Streptophyta; class Magnoliopsida; order Zingiberales; family Musaceae; genus Musa; species Musa balbisiana. The sequence goes on along the minus strand of PYDT01002501.1, from coordinate 3,256 downwards.
AACAAAAAAAATTAATAAAAAAAATAAAAAAATGAAAATAACGAATCAAAATAGGGATTTCCGTTGGTTAGAATTAGAATCTGATCAAGCAAGTCCTTACCTACGATTCGATCTAGAGTAGGCCCTATTCACTGATTAAAGAAATGAATAGCCAGAACGCAATTAAGCCGTATTATTTTTTTTTTTATTTTTTCAAAGTACCTGTCTGGATAGAAGAAAAGGAACAAAAAAGGAAAGGAAGTGTAATAACGAATGTTAATAATCGAAGGAATAAAAAAAAGAATATTTATTTATTTATTTTATTTTGCCCATCAATTGGGTGAATTTTATCACAATAATGGACCAATTTCCTAATTCTTTTAAAATCTTTGATTTATTGATAAAACGAGTATTTTATTGAAGGGCTGAGTTATTACCGAAACATCGAAAAAACATTTTTAATATCTAAGGGATGAGGATTAATTCCGAAGCACTTTTTTTATTAGCAAACGGATTCTTGGTTTAATTTTGGACTCTCTGATAATCTTTATTCAGTTACCCCAAAAGAAAGGGGTGATTAAAATTATCGAACCGGTCCTCATTTATTTTTGTGGCCAAGAGGAAGACGTATGAAGCTGAGGTCTCATGTCCGGTATGGATAGCCGATGGAACAGTAATGTATTATCGACGATAAATATCTAACAGTTCCAAGTACAGTTGGATTATAGTTGAAGCACAGTCAAATAGGGCTTTGGGGGTGGAATCTATGCGTAAGCCCAAGATTTATGTTTTCTAATTCGCTCTAAAGATGACTGGAGAGATTGCCCCTTTGATTTACCAGAAGCGGAGGAGGAATTAGTAGGAGGTTATCAAACCGAATATTCAGGATCAGATTTGGTTTATTTATCTTGCTTCTTACATAATCTATTAGCTTCTTCGTTATTCGTAACGGTTCTGACTTAGGTGGGTGTGGAATTTCATCTATTCCGTACATCTCCATATCCTGCGCTTTTCGGAAATAAAAAAATAGCTGGAGTGTTGGAATGACCAGTGGTTACTTTATGACATTAGTTAAAGCTAGTTGTTTCTGTTCATTTCTATCCAACACGATGGGACTTTACCTAGGATGAGAATGGACCAGCTATTAAATCTTGGGGGAAATTCTTTTACTATTCTTTGGGTTAATCATTATGACAACCTCTTCCCAACTTGTTCACTATAAATAACAGAATACGAGAACGATATTCTAGATTCATAACCTCTTTCAAAACAAGAGAACGAAAACTCAATTATTTATGGGATATCTACAAATGTTTCCATGGTAACGGGGTTCATGAATTATGGTCAACAAACAATACGAGCGGCAAGGTATATGGTCAAAGTTTCATACTACTTATCCCACACAAACGTTACCTGAACTATCAATATCCTTATAGAAAATCAATACATCAGAGCGTTTTCGTGGTCGACTCACTTTGAATTGCATAAAAGTATTGCTTGCGCAGTATGGTTCGTGTCCATGCCAATAGATATAGGTTGTTGTTGGAGATTGGAAGAGAGATGAAAAAGAAACAATTGCTTAATTATAGTTGATTTCGGGTCTGTATATTTTGTCGGGACTGTCGCGTATGTCCAACCAAAATGTTATCCATGACTGAACGAATAGAGCTTTTACTTATGATCGTCACAGAATTGCAATTGAATCAAATGCTTTGAGTCGGGTTACCAATGTCAGTAATGGGAGATTACACAATTTTCAAAACACGTTATTGGAATCGACTTCAAACAAAAGAGATCAAAGATAAAACCCCTTTATCAAGAAACGATACCGTTACTGAAGATTTTTGTTTTGATATAAAAAGATCAAAACGTTTTGATTTGGTTGGCAGTAACAACAAATAATATTAAATAATAATTGGTAAACTACAAATACTAATTATTAAACTTAGATTGGTGAGAACCACTCTTTGATTTAAACTGATAATTATATTTCTACGGGAATTCGAAAATACATTTCAACTACTTTTTTTTATTCTTTTTCGTTTGGGATAAAAAGTAAGTAGGATTGGCACAATAAAAATAATTTATATCTATATATAAAAATTAATATCTATTAATAATATATTATATATAAAATAATATCTATATATATTTATATATAAACCATGATTATATCCAGATATAAATTAATATAAAATTAATTCCATAGTAAGATTAATTCAATTAGGAACAATAACTATACAAATAATAGGAACATATCATATAAAAAAAAATGGGGTAACCCCTTTTCTTTCCTGCGACCATTTAGTACGGTCATGATTGGACTTATATTTTTTTTGACATATTATACATATGGATTTACTGGACCAATACCATGATATTTGTAGCATTTCTGGGGTCAGTTCTTATACTAGGGGGCGTCTGGGGGTCGATTAATTACAATCCTATTTATTCTGCTTTTTCGTGGGATTGGTTCTTGTTTGTATATCTTTTTTCTAATTCATCGGAACTCTTTTGTAGCTGCGCACAGGACTTAATTATGTGGGACCGTAAATGTCTAATCATATTTGAGGTAATGTTCATGAATGTCAGATATTCCAAGATTAGTATTGGTGTTTGGACCATTGGAGATGGATCACTCAAGGGTGTGTACAAGATCTTTTTTCACTAATTACTACTATCCCAGATACGTCATGGTACGGAATTATTTGGACTACAAGATCAAAACCAGATTATAGAAAGGACCTAATAAGTAAGTTCAACAAATTGGGATTCATTTATCGACAGATTTTATCTTCCCTTTGAACTAATTTCTATAATTCTTTTAGTTTCCTTGATAGGTGCAATTACTATGGCTCGCCAATAATAAATAATTAGAATTTAAAGAATTAAAAAGTTTTAGAATAGAAGTTCTAAATAAATTAAAAAATCGAATCGCTGAATTGTTCATAAAGTGAAATGGAATCGAGATTGATAAGGAGTTAGCAATGATGTTCGAGCATGTACTTTTTTGAGTGTTTATTTATTTTCTATCGGTCTCTATGGATTGATCACAAAGTCGAAACATGGTTAGAGCACTTATGTGTATTGAGCTTATACTAAAATTCGGTTAAGAGTAATCTTGTAACATTTTCCTGAATATTTGATAGTCGCCAATTAAAAGGAAACATTTTTCAATCTTTTATTATAGCCTGGTGCAGTGCTGAAGCAGCTATTGGTCTAGCTTGGTTTCGTCGATCATCGGAAACAGGAAAATCCAACTCGTATCAATCAATCG
>PYDT01001520.1:0-10993 GCA_004837865.1 Musa balbisiana | reverse complement strand
GACCGGACGTTTCGGGATGCCCTAATACCACGAATGGCAAGGGCTTTTCCTTGTGTAGGATTCTTATGTCAAGAGGAACTTGAGGGCGATACGCTCACGTTTGCTTTTAATGCTATTGGGAGTTAATTTTTTGAACGAGGTCCTCGTAACGGACATAATGACTCCTTTTTTATTATTGATTTTATTAAATTTCATTTTTTCAGAATAAAAAAATGAAACTGAACTATAAATTAAGACTGACGACGGGACACCAAAGCCAAAGCTAAATTTACCGAAATACTAAAAGTAGAATAAAATAAATTGTATCACTATCCGGATTTTTTGTAGGGATAGAGGACGTTGCGCTGCCTTTATGATTTGTTCGGTAGAGAGAGATCTAATTGTTCCAATACATTTTTGGTCATTGTTGCAAGTTCGCCCCCCCCACCACGACATAACTCTGGGAAAAAAAGGGGAGTGAGAGAGATGATCAATCACGGAAAAATCGATAGAGAAAAGCCGGCTATCGGAGTCGAACCGATGCCATCGATTACAATGCGATGCTCTAACCTCTGAGCTAGCGGCTCACATAACATAACAGAAATAGTAATGTAGACATTGAGTAAACTACCGATTTGAGCTATAGCTGATCTTATCTATTAGCTATTCGTGTTCATATTAACTATAACATACACTATATAACTCTACTAGTATAGTCTATATAGTTATATAGTTACTTAGTATACTTCTAACCTATATACTATCTAAACTATATACTATCTAAACTATATACTATACTAACTATATAAGAATTCTGACGATTCTCTGACTATTCAACTATATCTACTAATATACAACATGATGTATTTATGAATTTATCTTATATTTTTTTAATTTATTAATTTATATATAATTTTACTTATATATATAATAGAATGATATAAATTGTTAATGGGAAATTTGATTAGAAAAAATCATATTTATTAAAACTATTATTTTTTAAAGCGTTATAGAAAAATTCGAGGAAATCGGATTATATGCAATCATATCATATTCATATGAAGTTAATTTTATTATTTTAATTATAGCGATAGCGAAATCGTAAATAGATAAACACAGATAAGGGGATAAGATACACATCTAATGAAAATGAGACATTCCTCTGGTTTGATTCGGAAAAGGAGGTGATAGGACAAAAAAGAAGAATGAATATCGACCGTTCCACTATTCCAAACGCGCACTGTAAAAATGAAAGGGAGGGATAACATATATATGTTTGATATATCTATCCTATTGAATTGCGTATAATCATGTCGAAGGCATTTCTGCTTGAAACAGGTTCATTCCATATAATGAACTGATGGCGGATAGCCAAAAAAATCCACACAGCAGCATACACTTTTTCAATATAGAAATCATACGACGAATTCAACGGGTCCAAACAACAAATAATGAAAAGATAGTTGAATTCCAACTAGATCTTGGTATCAAAGGGATATGGCGAAATCGGTAGACGCTACGGACTTGATTGGATTGAGCCTTAGTATGGAAACCTGCTAAGTGGTAACTTCCAAATTCAGAGAAACCCTGAATTAAAAATGGCATCCTGATCCAAATCCTTCATTTTGAGAAACAAGGTTTATAAAATAGAATTTTACGATAGGTGCAGAGACTCAATGGAATCTGTTCTAACGAATGGGAGTTTGACTACGTTTTGTTGGTAGCTGGAATCCGTCTATCAAAATTACAGAAAAGATTGTCCAAAAACAAAAAAAAAAAAAAAAAAAAAAAAAAAAAAAAAAAAAAAAAAAAAAAACAAAAAAAAAAAAAAAACAAAAAAAAAAAAAAAAAAAAAAAAAAAACAAAAAAAAAAAAAAAAAAAATATATACCTAATACTTATGTATACATACGGCCAATATCAAACGATTAATCATGACCCGAATCTCATTATATATATTATATATAATTAAATAATAAAAATTATAATATGAAAATTCAGAGTTATTATGATCCATTTCAATGGAAGTTGAAGGAAGAATCGAATATTCAATTATGAATCCTTCATCCAGAGTTTGATAGATTCTTTTGAAAAACTGATTAATCGACGAGAATAAAGAGGAGTCCCCATCGACATTTCCATACCGACACATAAATTTATAGTAAGAGGAATCCGTCGACTTTAACAATCGTGAGGTTCAAGTCCCTCTATCCCCATACAAAGCTATTTTACCTTCCTAAGTATTTTATCCTCTTCGTTTTTTTTCATCGAGTGTTTCAGTTCATCCAAATTCACTATCTTTCTCATTCCTCTACTCTTTCACAAACTGATCCGAACTAAACTCCTTGGATCTTATCCAATTGGATAGACCCTGTAAAAATGAACATATTGGGCAAAGATCTCTATATATAGGACTCATTCCACTCCAATCATTATCCTTACACTTACTTGTCAAATTATGTTTACTACTTTTTAGTCGCCTTTAATTACATGACACATACTCCACTAGGATGATGCACGGGAATGGTCGGGCCTGCTCAGTTGAGAGCAAGGACCTGCAATCCTCGTGTCAACCAGTCTCAAATCTGTTCCTGCCCTAAATGATGAATCGATAGATATTCATACAAATTATCGAGAATAGATCTGGCGTTACCTAGTCCTAGAGCATGATCCGTATTACTCATCTAGATGTTACATCATTTACTCATCTAGTGTATATCTATATATATACCTCCTTTTGGGGGGATTTGGTAAAAGTATATGTATGTTGGTTATTGTAGAAAACAAAGTGAATATGCTCCCGTCTCTTTTTTCTTTCTTGTGTCTTTCCTTCATATCTGTGCTTTCTCTCCTTCAAAAAGACTATTAAGTCGTCATCTATTCAAATCAAAATAATATTGAAAAAAAAACTTAAAGTCGAGAGGAGTTAAATATGAGCAATAGACAGAATGCAACGTCAGACACAGTACATAAATCAATCCCTTTCATTTCTCATATTTCATATTTTTTGACTTTTATTCCATGTCTTCACTCTTGCTTACGTTACTTTTCCGGGATCCATCTACATCAATAAGTTATGTGCGCGGTACAAAGTTCATTGCAGAAATCTATTTGATTTCCCATGTTTCTGCTCCCTACGCATGCTCTGATCTATTCCCCATATTGGACTATATGAAGTTTTTTTAGTTAACCCTAATACGAGTTAAGCTCCGTTACTGTTCTTTCACTAGAACGGAAGAAAAATTCCTTCCTTGAAGAAATCTGGATCGTGTCCATGTCGTATAAGCCATTATTTTCTTATTCATTTCATGAGCAGCTTGTATTTTCATAGAATTGGGGGTAATATAGTCCTTTACGTAGGGGCCACCCTATCCAACTTTCCGGCATCAAATACGTTTAAGGCATGGATGATTATCATACGCGATTCCCCACATATCTAAGATTCGGTTCTTGATCAGCACTTCATCCGAATCCAGAAAACAGACAGGGTTCTAGATTATTCCTTGTGGCAATACTTTATGCATACCTCTTCTGGTTTAGCTATACCATACGGTATTCTCGTAGATGATACACACTGGCTACAAATCCGCCTTGTGCTGACATCATATGCACACTGGGAGCGTAAATAATGTAACCATATACCTATGAAATGACCGCAATGGAATCCATCCTCGGTTTTTTTATTATTTGTAAGTTTCTATTCTCGCTCACCGCCCAAATATCTATGAACTAAATCATGTTGACTAACCAATCAGAAAAAAAATAAACGATCCTGCTGCTCTTCTTGATTATCTCCCAATTTGTATTTAGGAGTATTTCAATTACAATGAAATTTTTAAAGATTTGACCCTTTCTTTCTTATTCTGCACAAAATACTTACCTGTTCTGATTCACTAATTCCTGGGGAGATCTGACTTTGGATTTGAAATGTTTCAGAAGGTAACTCTGTAAGTATATTGGCATGATAGAGCATTTCTTGATCATAATTCCAGTATGAGTATTGCGTCGACACAAAACTTGGATTGGTAGGTAAACCATCGATTTTCTGTTGAGACAACCGTTTCTATCTTTCAAAGATTTTCTCGAGAATATTTTCTACGACCTTTTTCGTTATGCATCTATCACCGCCTCTGTTTAGTTGGCACCCTCAAATAGACATCGAAGATTGCTTTCGCTCACGAACAGTACTATAAGAACAGTACTGACCATCCCTCCTGTATAGTACAAGCTCCCTAGCATGACAAGTTTGTTCAGCATCGTGCATATAATCTACTAAAGACTGAGCCATTTTCATTGTTCTGTGCCGGCTGTTAAAATTAGGTCTTCTTGTCTAGGAACTCGATCTGGGTACCACCTAACGCTCAACGGCGAATCGCGAGGCTATTAATGAGCAAATTCAATGAAACAACAGCTGTTACCGTTCGAAGCGGCCATAAACTGGAAAGTCGACCAATCGAAAGATCATTTATCATGTCTTTAATACTGATTGGTAATTGTTTTGTCAACTAGGGAAACGCAATCAAATTCATAACTTCTCAATGTAATCTTTCTTCATTTTTATTTTTATTTCCGAATATTCCATTTAGACCATTCCATGCTCTTTTCGCCTGGTCCCTAAAAAAAAACTAAACCAACGATGGGGATAAGCCAAAATTAAAGCTATCGATAATCGAGATACCACGCCAAATACATCGTAATCTCATTGCCCATTGATAGAGAAAGACCGTTTCAAACATCAAACAACAAAAACTAGCAAACATGTAAGAGCGGATTTCGAAATTGTAACCAAGCATTCCCATGGGTCTAACCGATTCCATAACTAAGAGCTCTTCATGGTCCTTCACTACCGGGGCTAAACTCCGGAATTACAAATGCCAAGATAGATACGCTTGAATATTATTAGAATGCCCAAAAATATCATTTCTGAAGCCGAACTACTTTACTCCAGTACTGTGATATGCTGAATTATTCGTTCGAAGCGGAATGTCAATTCATCCTAACGTCTTACGTAGGCGCAACAAACTTGATTTGATCAAATCAACTGCTAGTTTAAGTTTGTTTGCTGTGGTGCTGTTTTGTTTAAAGATTCTCTAATGGAAATCCCCTCTTAATTTTTGATTTCGATTCTATTTAGATATGGTTGTAGACATAGGATCTCTTACGCACAACAAACGCTCTCACTTTGTCTTGGTTCTCTATCCTCGAGAAAAGGTAGAAAATAGCTAAATATCCGATGCCTAGAACATTTCCTGCCTATACTATATAACATCAATACCCTATATATAGTAAGATAAAATATCCTATAATTAAATAGCTATGAGACTAGGGACGATATTCACTTAGCATACTATGTGATTATAAATTCATCCCATAATGAGATAAAAAATATTCCTTTCCATTTTTTAAATTTAAATTTTCGAATAGTCATATGGGTAAATGTCTATGGATTTCTAGCTCATTCATTTATTCGAAGTATTCCTTTTTCCTTAAATCTGGTATAGATCTTGCTTCTATTGATTTGATACATATGAATACATCAGCTACTGCATCGATGATTTTTTATCTTTTTTCTTGTCCTAGATTTCATTCTATTTTTCTAATGGATTCAATCCGTTGTTGAGAGTGACATATACACTTAACTATCTGTCATACAAAACATGGGAACTTGGAACCTGTAACTATCCCCCTCCGTCAGACTTTAAATAGAGAACGAGTTATTTCATTAGAGTTATAATGAAAGATTCATTCTATTTCGACCACATCCTAGTACTAACAAAGATTACGAGTTGAATGAACCAAATACTTGTTTGTTTTGTTACGCATAACGCTTATAACTAATAATATAATGGTTAAGACCAGCATGGTAATTTCGCTACAAGAAAAAGGTTTACAAGCAAACCTATACTAAGACAATGAAACCAGCAAAGAGTGGAGTAGTATAATCGACGGAATCATAAATGATTTACATAACATTCAATAGAAAGAATCACACATTATCGAAGATTCGACGGACCAAATCAAATCCACAACCACTCCACTCATAGATATAGAAGAGAAACGTTAATATATTTAGAATTTAGGCCCATTCGTTAATCTCTCCATTATCTCTGAATCAATCATAGGTTCTTCTTGTTCTGCCAAAAAACGGTAGTGATTAGTAGGGGATTCTCCAAATACAGCAAGACCAAGACCAATAAGAATAGGTCCTAGCCCATGTGACTTAGGGATTAACCTTGTTGGTCCCATCGACATGAAAACTATACTAAACTAAAATTATAATATATATGATTAGGGCTATACGACCGAACCGTAACCTTACCGGTAAAACAGATTCAACTGATTTATTATCGAAATGATTCGAACTGTTCAAAGACCCAACAACATGCAATTTTGTTGCATTGGGCTCTTTCATCAACTTGTACAGATCATTTAGTCCACCATATTTTTTCTTAGAGGAAGATCATGGATGGTTTCCATGTTCTCTGATTTATTATTTGTATTCTGATCTAGAGCACTCAAGTGTTTCAAGATGGTTATCTTGACTTAGGTCTGCCTTCGGTCCTAGGATGAACCTAATTTAAATAATCTCTATCGCTCCGCTGCAACAGTCGAATTGATACCTTCATCCACCTTAAAAGTTCATAGGACGAAAAGAGGTTATTTTGAGGCCCTTATAAGACTCCATTTGCCTAGCTTGATGGCTTGGTATTTACCTTATCAACTATCAAATCAATGGCGGGTTCGATTTGATTTGCACTGAATTCGCGCCTGAATCGGACCGCACCCAATATTTTGTCCAGTCTATGTTCCTCTTGTCCCTCGAACCTATGGAGTAGACATTGATTTCTCAATACGATCAATTATGTTCGTTGCAATGGCTCCTTTGAAGCATTGGCGCGCGTGTAAACGAGGTTGCTCTACCAACTGAGCTATACCCTTGTCATAGACATCTTACATATAGATAATTTTCTTGTCAGATGGATATTCCATAATCCACATCATAGCTCTCGGACCTCTATATTATTTTATTTACGCTTCAGAACAGATTGTATGCTTAGAAAGATATTCGTTCAACCTATAATCCCCGAAAGTGATGGGTTTATTTTTTGGGTGATAAAGACCTACTTAACTCAGTGTTAAGTATTGCTTTCATACGGGCGGGAGTCATTGGTTCAAATCCAATAGTAGGTAGAACTTATTAGATACCCGGAGTCGATGAAATGAATCTAATAAGTGTTCTACCCATCTTCTTTTTTTGTTTAATCAGATTAGAGGTGTTGTGTTCATTGGCAGAATCACATGTGGTGTATAAATAAAGAACTTTTTACACACTTCTCTTTATTATTTATGTTTGACTTGAGCTATAGGAAATAACATTGACAGCCTCTACTCGTGTCCTAGCTCGTCTGAGAGCTAATTCGCTTCAATTGCTTGTCTCTACCCTCAGCTCTACTCAAGTTGCTCATCTATTTCAAGCGCTTGTTGAGCTTCTTTGCGGATCATGTCGTACTTTATTTCCGATCATTTCCCCTAAATGGTGATCTCATTATTACCTATTCTAGCGAAACCACCCATCAAAGCCACCGTTAAGCTTGGTCGTTGTTGAGCGTATTCTCAAAAGACCTATATCTACAGCCGTGGCAATAGGGCGTGGTTTGGTAATACGCCAATTTGGCCACTAGTAGTAGATAAAATTAGTCTTTCACGTCTGAGTCCCAAATAATTCGTTAGGAGTAAGGTACACAAAGATTTACGGGTCATTTCTTCAATTTGCTCTCCTCTTATAAAGTTCATTACTGTCGCGGTAGCTTCATAGATGTTACCTGCTAAATAAACGGCCTGCTCGGGAAGACTGTCTAACTCTCCGGAAAGGATCAGTTGAAACCCCCTAATTGTTTCTGCAAGGACCAACCTATTTCCTGGAGAACCAGTAAATACTTCTGCCACGAAGAAGGGTTGTGATAAGAAACGCTCGATTTTTCGTGCTCTTGCTACAGTTAAACGATATTTAGGTCGGATTATCTTGTCCACCCAAGAATAGATATTAATTGTCCTGCAAAAGTTCTTGGTAACGGTGTGAAGTTGGATTAACTCTTTGCGCAGGTGTCAAATGTCCTCTCAACCGCCCCCGAGGGGTTTTTTGTAACATAGTTGACGTAATATAAAGGATCCACTGCTGGATAAATACCTTGGCAGCTAATCCTCTTGATAATACGGTAGTAGCATCGAAATGTGCAAAGGTCGTTGGGGCCGGAGCAGGGTCGGTCAAATCGTCCGCGGGTACATAAACGGCTTGGATCGAAGTTATAGATCCCTCTTTGGTAGAAGTAATTCTTTCTTGCAAAGAACCCATTTCTGTACTAAGGGTAGGTTGATAACCCACTGCAGAAGGCATTCTCCCCAATAAGGCGGATACTTCTGATCCTGCTTGGACGAAACGAAAGATATTGTCGATGAATAGAAGTACGTCTTGTTCATTAACATCCCGGAAATATTCCGCCATAGTTAGGGCAGTCAAACCAACTCTCATACGAGCTCCCGGCGGTTCATTCATTTGACCATAGACTAGAGCTACTTTTGATTCTGCAATATTTTTTTCATTAATTACTCCGGATTCTTTCATTTCCATGTAAAGATCATTCCTTCACGAGTACGTTCGCCTACTCCGCCAAATACAGATACGCCTCCATGAGCTTTGGCAATGTTGTTGATCAATTCCATGATGAGTACTGTTTTACCTACTCCAGCTCCTCCAAATAGTCCGATTTTTCCTCCACGGCGATAAGGAGCTAAAAGATCCACTACTTTAATTCCTGTTTCAAAGATTGATAATTTCGTCTCTAACTGTAAAAGGAGGGAAGGTCTATGGAATAGGAGCGTTGTGTAGTATCTACAGGACCTAAATTATCAACAGGCTCCCCAAGAACGTTGAAAATTCGTCCGAGGGTAGCTCCACCGACTGGAACGCTTAGAGGAGCTCCCGTGTCAATCACTTCCATTCCTCTCTCAGCCATCTGTAGCACTCATAGCTACAGCTCTAACTCGATTATTTCCTAATAATTGTTGTACCTCACAAGTCACATTATTTTCTGACCGATAGTATCTCGACCCTTAACTACCAAAGCGTTATAAATATTAGGCATCTTGCCCGGAGGAAAAACAACATCCAGTACTGGGCCAATAATTTGAGCGATACGCCCTAGGTTTTGTTCTTCAAGTGTGGAAACCGCAGGACTAGAAGGGGTAGGATTGATTCTCATAATTATAATTAAAGTAAAGTATGTCGAAAGTTTTTTTGAATAGTGCCATGCCAAGTCGAAAATAAAGGCCGATAGCAAGTTGATCGGTTAATTCAATAAGAAATAAATGGGAGTTAGCACTTGATTTAGTTGGTACCACCCAACCGAATACGCTTCATCGTTTACTCATTCAATGAGTAAATTTTCAAGTTCAGCCAATCCTTCTTTTTTCAAAAGAAATATTAAGTACATGAAATCACGAGTAAGTCTCTTTCATTTCTCTATCATTATAGAAAAACCATCCGTATTAGATTCTATTATCTATAGAATTCGAACCCGAACTCCATTTATGATTCATTATTTCGATCTAATTGGCCATTGTTCTTTTTTTTTTTTGAATAGATATTGGATTTCCGCCTATCTATTCTTTATACCCTTTAGGATGAATTATGCCTATTTTCACATCTAGGATTTACATATACAACATATATCACTGTCAAGAGTGAATTTTCTTAGTATTTAGATTCAAAATAAGAAGGAGATCCATTTGATTTTATTGTAAACTTGCAAAACAAACATTGGGTTTGGGTTGCGCCATATATATCAAAGAGTATACAATAATGATGTATTTGATGAATCAAATACATGGTCTAATAATGAACCATTTCATTTTAACATAACATTGAAATTAGTGATAATATTAGTTAATATTTTTTTCTCTTTTTTTTTTTGAAAAATTTTGTCAAAGTTTCATTCACGCATAATCTATATCGAGAGACCCTTGTCGTTGTGAGACATTCTACTCATGAGTTGTAGGGAGGGACTTAGTCACCCAAACAGAGACTAAAGCAGTGTGGATTTAAATTGTGTGAAAGATACAAATTGACTTATTATAATCCGGATACGAAGAAAAGATACGATTATCTGGGCAGCATTACGAGTAACTCCTCAACCTGGAGTTCCGCCCGAAGAAGCAGGGGCTGCGGTAGCTGCCGAATCTTCTAATGGTACCATGGACAACTGTGTGGACTGATGGACCCCCTACCAGTCTTGATCGTTACAAAGGGCGATGCTACCAAATCGAGGCCGTTGTGGGGAGGGAAAATCAAATTACTTGCTTATGTAGTTATACCTTTAGGGACCTTTTGAAAGAGGTTCGTTACTAACATGTTACTTCCATTGTGGGTAATTGTTTTGGTTTAAAGCCTTACGAGCTCTACGTTGGAGGATCTGCGAATTCCCACTTCTTATTCCAAAACTTTCCAAGGCCAGACTCCGGCATTCAGGTTGAAGAGATAGTGGAACAAGTATGGTCGTCCCCTATTGGGATGTACTATTAAACAAAATTGGGATTATCTGCAAAAAAACTACGGTAGAGCGGTTATGAATGTCTACGTGGTGGACTTGATTTTACCAAGATGATGAAAACGTGAACTCACAGCCATTTATGCGTTGGAGAGATAGTTTATTATTTGCGCCGAAGCAATTTTTTAAAGCGCAGGCCGAAACAGGTGAAATAAAAGGGACATAATTGAATGCTACGCGGGTACATGTGAAGAAAGAAATGATGAAAAGGGCATATGGCCAAGAATTAGGAGTTCCTATCGTAATGCATGACCTACGTGAACTAGGTGGATTCACTGAAAAATACAGCTTGGATCATATTGCCGTGTACAACGGCCTCTTCTTCCATCCATCCGCGCACATGCAGCAGTATTGATAGACAGGAAAAATAGCATGGTATGATTTCCGTGTAATAGCTAAAGCATTAAAGTA
>PYDT01002290.1:0-10993 GCA_004837865.1 Musa balbisiana | reverse complement strand
ACCGACCGCAACCTATCATTCTTTTTCAGAATTGAAACCTCGAAATTCGAATGCGCTCCACCAGAGGGCTCATCTCCCTTACTAGACTACGAGTAGTCCCTCCGGAGCGGGATTCTCGATCTCTGCTAAAACTTAGACTTCCCATTCGAATTTTAATTCAGTTCGAGGCCTAAGGTCGGTTTTCTTTGCTTAAAACAGAATGAGAAATGTAGTGGAGACTTCCACTACCACCGGTCAGGACTCAAACCGAGGGCATCGAACCACACTCTCAACAAGGGAGAAATTCTAAGTATTGGATACTGGGCGAAGAAGAAAATTCCACAAGAAAAGTAAGAATCTACCCTCGGTAGCAGCAAGAAAGCACCAAGGTGAGCAATGAGCGCGCACCTGCTACGGAATAAGACGATAACTTCTACAAAAGAATGCAATAAGAACAAAGACGGACTCTCCTCACTCGAATTTAAACCACTGCTTTTAGGTAAAACTGGGAAGCTTGGAATTTCGCTACAGAATCTAGGCTTGTACTGGTGCTTATAAGGTTTCAACTAACACCCCTATCATATCAAACGAAACAGGTGCTTCTCCGTTTTATGTCTTCTCACTTCTAGGTTTTGGGGAGCTAAGTTAAGCCCTATTCTCTAAAACAGAGGAATTAGCGATTGACAACAAGATGAACTGAAGGAAATGCTGCTTCCTCATAAGATCTAGCTTTGATCGAGTCGACCTAACTGAACACCAATTATTCAACAACCTCACCTGAGATCTGTACTTCAATATTCACGATCACGGGACATATCCTTTTTTATTAAAGACAGCTAAAGTATATGTATGGAACGAGGAATATTTGATTCCAAATCAAGGCATAAGAAAATAATACGTCTGGAATGAATAAATGGAAAAACTGGTTAAAGGGTCATTATCAAAAATTTTTTCTCTTTCTCTTTTTTAGGAGCAAATGGTCTCGATTAGTACCGAAAAAGGGCGAAATAGAGTCATAAACGTGTACTATTCAAAATAAAGAATCATGAAATGTATCATATAAAAAAGAAAAAGCCCATAATCATTACATGAATGAAAATTTTTATGCAGTGGATTTATCACGAGTCAAAAGAAAAATTAAAAAAACACTACAGATAGATCTTATCACATGAAAGATAAATTATGAGGGATAGTAAGGGACTCATACACACTGAAACCCGAATCGTTTTATGTATTGCAAATATGATTTGAGGTTACTAAAAAAAGGATTATTTTATTGCTACCATAAAATCTGGATAGAAAAATATTTGGATTAGAGAATTCGTCATTTTGCCTTAGAAACAATAGGATATTGAGAACCAATAGTGATATGGTGAGAACAATAGTGATATTGAGAACAATAGTGATATTGAGGACTGGACCGATAGTATATCGTACGAAAAATTTATAAAAATACTAAGACTAAGAATCATCAAAAAAAATTTTTTGAGGGATGGGAATGAATCGAAATTATTCTACCTATAAAATCTAGAAACTTGGTTATTCCAGAATTTGTGTTAACTTTGATGCATTAAGATTAAACCGTGGATCATACCAATCAATTACTCTTTCTAATATTAATGAACAATGATATTAGTCAAAATCAAAATGAAAAAAAATGATATTAGTCAAAATCAAAATGAAAAAAATATAGTCAAAATCAAAATCAAAAAAAATATTAGTCAAAATCAAAATCAAAAAAAATATTAGTCAAAATCAAAACAAACCACTATTAGTCAAAATCAAAAAAAATATAGTCAAAAGCAAAATCAAAAAAAATATAGCAAAATCAAAAAAAATATTAGTCAAAATCAAAATCAAAAAAAATATTAGTCAAAATCAAAAAATATAGCAAAATCAAAATCAAAAAAAATAGTAGTCAAAATCAAAAAAATTAGTCAAAATCAAAATGACACAAAAAATATAGTCAAAATTCAAAATGAAAAAAAGATAGTCAAAATCAAAACATCAAAGATCGTTAAAATAGAATTTCAAAATTCCAACAAGAAAAAGAGGGTCAATCAATCTTGTATCAGACCACAAAAAACAAAAACCCAAAAGGAATATCCTGAAGAGGATGCACGGAGATCAAACATTAAAAAAGGTAAAAAAAAAAAAACCAAGAAAACTAAGGAAGGAGAACTAGATTTTGTTCCTGAAAAAAATTTTTTATTGTCAATTAGATGGGATGACCCCTGAATCAAAAAAATTTTTAATAATGTTAGGATATATTGTTCCTACTTAGATTGATAAACCAAGGGAAAGTACTATATCCTCATTTCAAAGAGGAGAGAAATCTGGTGTAATGCGATCAGAAAGATAAAGACTCTTACAGAATTAATAAAAAGGGGAATATTAATTATCGAACCAATTCGTCTATCTTTAAGACAGGATGAAGAAATTCAGTATATACAAACAATAAAGTATTTCATTGGTCGATAAGAGGGGGGGGGGGGGGGGTAAACACCAATTAATAGAAAATACATAAGAAAGTATGTGATAAGGAAGAATTTTAAAAAATCCACTGGACGACATGGCCATATATTGTGAATGGGGGGATCAAGATTACTTATAATTCTTGTTCCTGAAAAATTCTATCTCCTAGACGTCGTAGAGAATGAGATTCTAATTGGTTCAAATCTATAATCGGGATATTGTGAATAGAAATCAGTATTTGGCAACGAAAACAACATAAGAAACTCGAACAATTTTTGAATGAGGGGACAACCGTCTAAGAGGATTAAATATAAATTAATTCAATGCAAATTGTTGCTTTGACCACTTAACGATTAGAAGATTTAGATTGTATGAATTCGCTATTGGTTTGATACCAATATGGTAGTGTTTCAGTGCTAAGGATCGTATGTATCCACGATTAGAAGTATTTAATAGTATATTGCTATATATCACATGCCGTTTGCAGTAAATAAAAACCAAGTGTAAGCAATATGGTGTGTTCGTCTGGTACATGATACGTAGGTACTTGTGTATCAATCAATGAATCTAGAAAGAAATCTACAGAATCTTTGGTGCAAAGAAAATCATCTCTTTCGTAAATGCAGAAAATAGATATCCTTTTCTACATATATTATCCTTTCTTTCTATCCTAAATTCAAATGGAAAATTTGATTAGAAGAAACGGATAAATCTAAATTTTTGGTGTAATAGATTCAAAAAAAATTGACCATAAAATAATAATTATTATTTTATTTTCCTGAATCGGTAAAATCCATGGGCATGGAAAAGAAGAAAGAAAAAGATAAAAAAGTTTTATGGTCAAAATCATTCATTTCACTCTTCCACAAGAAGAAAAAGAAGCAAACAGGGGTTCTGTTGAATTTCAAGTATTAAGTTTCACAATAAAGATACGAAGACTACTTCAACATTTGAATTGCACAAAGAGATTTTTTATCACAAAGCGGTCTACAAAAAAATGCTGAGAAAACGTCAACGTTGCGGCTTATTTGTCAAGAAAATAGAGGAGCGTTATAAGAAATTGAATTGACCAGTTGGATATTCGGGAGTCCCAAAAAATAGTTTATTAAACGTTTGAATTAGTATAGTAGTTATTAGATTTTTATTTTGATGAACCCCCTACTTTTTTGAGGAATCATGAACTACTGAAGTAAGGAAGAAAGATATGACGTAACGGCTACCAAAAAAAGATTTCATGATAGTGAATATGGGTCCTACCACCCATCATGCATGGTGTTCTTCGTATGATCGGTACTCTCGATGGTGAAGATGTTATTGACTGTGAAAACATATTGGGCTATTAAACAGAGGGCTGGAAAAATAGCGGAAAACCGAACAATTTATACAATATCTGGCCGTATGTAACCACGTTGGGATTATTTGAGACTAGTCAACCAGGGCCAATAACGCGTAAATGCACCAGAAAAACGGGAAAATGTTCAAAGTACCTAAGAAGGGGCTAGCCTATATCAGAGTAAGTAGCTGGAGCCTGAGCGTATAGAATTCCATTTGTTATGGCTTCGGGCCTTTTTATGGCGGCTATCGGCGCGGCAGACTCCATTTTCTATATTTTCAGAGAGAAGAAATTGATATATGATTTATCGAAGCCGCCACAGGTTTCATGCGAATGATGCATTAATTATTTCCGCACGGAGGAGTAGCTGCCGATCGACTATGGGCTGGATAGAAAATGTTTGGATTTGTGCGATTATTTGTAAACAGGGAAGTGTTGAATACAAAAACTCATTACGCGAAATCCCATGTTTTTTTGGAGCGAGTCGAAGGAGTGGGTGTTATTGGTGTAGAGGAACGCAATAAATTGGGGTTTATCAGGACCCGATGTACGAGCTTCTGGAACACAAAACGGGATCTTCGTAAAATTGAAATTATGAGTGTTACATGAATCGTGGGAAGTCCAATGGCCCAAAAAGAAGGAGAGTCGTTAGCTAGTTATTTAGTACGAATCGGTGAAATGAGGGAATCTATAAAAATAATTCAACAGGGGAATCTAGAAAGGAACTCCTGGAGGACCTATAGAGAATTAGAAGTCCGACGCTTTTGCTAGAGCAAAAAATGCCGAATGGAATGATTTTGAATATCGAGATTAATTAGTAAAAAAACCTTCACCCAATTTGAATTGTCGAAACAAAGAACTTTACGTGAGAGTAGAAGCCCCAAAAGGGGAATAGGAATTTATTTGATAGGAGATAATAGTGTTTTCCCTTGGAGATGGAAAATTCGTCCAACGGTTCCTAAATTTGCAAATTCTGCATCAGATAGTTTAAAAGAATGGAAATTGAAATGGGCGGATATCGGACGATACTAGTAGTAAGATATCCTTATGGGAGAGGTTGATCGTTGAAATGATAATTTGATACGACAGAAGTACAAAACTATCAATTCTTTTTCTAGATCGGAATCCTTAAAAGAAGTAATCTGGGACTAATATGGATCTTGTACCATTTTGCCCTTATATTGGGAATTCAATAGGGGGTACTGTGTAATTGTGTGGTTCGAAAGAGAATATCTGCAGGCGATACAACAACGTATGGGGCCGTGGAATATGCCGGCCCCCCTTGGGAAATTCTTTCAAGCTTAGCAGAGGGAAACTACAACTACTTTTTAAAGAAGACCCTCTCCCATCTAGAGGAGATGTTCGGTTGTTAGTATTGGAGTCTATAGGGTCATATCAATTCTACTAAGGTTATTTAGTAATTCCTTTGGGTAAGCCTCATTTTAGGGCGATCTCAGTATAGTGTTTGTTTATGGGTCGCATTTCGTATTGCTCCTATTGGGCTTTATGTCAGGATACGATCGAATAATAAATATTCCTTTTCAGGTGGTCTACGAGCTGTGCTCAATCTAATTAGTTATGAATACCATTACTTATGTGTGTTAATCAATATCTCTACGTGTGTTTTGTCGTTGAACATGAACTTTATACTTCTTCATAGAAGTAAGGAAAGAGTTGATGTCAATGTATTGAAAGAGGTATTTATGTTTTATTCATCATGAGGGTCAATGGAGGTGTAAACCAGGATAGTTATATGAGTGAAACAAAACAACTTAGAAAGTTTGCGGTAAGAAGATAAAAAATCTCATTTCATATGTACAAGAATAACGTTGGAAGTAAACATAAGCAGTTGTAAACGTTTACCCCAAGATTAGTTTCTTTTCATTAGCAGCATATTTTTCTTTTTTTTTTTGTTGAAAAATGGGTGTTAAAAAACGTCAACTGTATGGGAGTTTTCATTACTGTCATTGTATTTTTTACCATGCCGTACGATCAATCAAAAATCAGTGGACGGTTAGGAACAACAAAGTGCACACAAAGGATTAGTACATAGATATACATGTAAGTATAAAAAAAAGCGATTATTTCAATAAAAAAAAACAAAAAAAAAAAACTATAAAACAAAATAACAAAAAATGAATACGATATTGATGCATAAAATAAATAAAAGAATAGATAAGAAGCGATTCGTCCACCTCCCATAGATTGATTCTTCCCCTATAAAAAACCTGCAATGCCAACCCCCTTTGAATTGCCATCAATTATATACTTATCAAAAAACCTGAGTTAGTTAGGTTAATCCCATTAACCCATGGTTAAAAACCCTGTATAAAAAAATGTCGATGTAACCAACCGATTATAGACCAAGTATATCCCATTTTTGATTTGGTCCAAAGATAATTCTTTTGGACACCTTTTACAATGAATGCTAAAGTTCAAATTCGCGTAAAAACATGAATAAGCAGACCATATAAGAGATATGCTATGAATAGTCCGGAAATAGCTATACTTACTGAAACAAATTGCATTTGTAAAAAATTAATACAGTCCACAGAATTACTCGAATTTGGATGGAAAAGGTTTGTTAGTGGAGTTAAACCATTTGGATAAATATCCAAATCTATTACTCCTGCATCAAAATGAATTCCTATGATCCAACAAACAAAGTAACTAATTACCAATATAAGAGGAGGAAAAGCATAGTATTGTCCACTTGCGCGAGGGTACATGTAAGTGTACTTTTTTTCGAAAGGAAGTATTAAAGTATCGTATGCAGTTTTTGTTATTATCAAATTGATACATATCCTTTGAAAAAAAGAAAGGGGACCTTATTATTCATGTGATAAAGGTAAATTTATTGACGGCTTGGGGTACCTCCTTCCCCATAAGAGTAATTGCAATAGGACGCGAAACTATTTTTTGTGCTACTGTAATCTTGAAAAGAACGCGCAAATGTCCATCAAAGGTAAGTAATACACCCCGCAACATATAAATGCAGTCAATCCTGCTGGGAAACAAAGTATTTTGCGAAACTTGGGAATACACCAAAACTATCATTAGAATTCATATTTGGACCAAAAACAAGCAAGAGGTGGAATACCGCACATAGAAAGTGATACCTAATAAAAAAAGTAGTTCGTGTAATTGGAACATATCTTCTAAACCAACCCAGAAGAGCCATATCTCTGACTTTTTTTGGCGAAGATCCGACAATAGGTTCCATTGAATGAAGAATAGAGCCGGATCCCAAAAACAATATAACCGCTTTAGAATAGGCATGAGTGATCAAAAAAAAAATGTAATAAGCAGTCGATCAGAACCTTACTGAGCAACATAATATAACCCAATTGGAGACATTGTGAATAGGCCTAAACTTCTTTTTATATCTCTTGAGCAAGAGCCAAAGTTAGCTCCTGAGTAGTACTGTAATACACCTATTAAAGAGTATGAAATTCAGTAACGAAGGTTATAGCTATGAATATAGGAAAGAAAGTCGAGCTCACAAGGAAAAATTTGCTGCTACCATAGTTAGCAGCGGTATAAGAGCCGAGAGGGATGGGTCTTCCATGGCATCGGGGAACCATAGTGGAAGGGGGTGAGGGAATTGTGCGGATTAGCAACTGCACCAAGGAATAAAAAGAGGCACACAAAGTAGCAATAAAGAACTGACCAATTAGTATGGATCACGTTATTAGGTATTTCGAACAAATCCCGAAATTCTAAACTACCTGTATCCAATTAAAAATCTAAAATCGCCTAATAATAAACCAAAATCCCCTACACGATTCGTTACAAAAGCTTTTTGACAAGCACTTGCTGCAGTCGGTCTGTGTGACCCCAAATCCTAATAAATAGGAACACCTCCCCACAGTTCCCAAAAAATATAAAGTTGTATCAAATGGAACTGGAACCTATCCCAAACAGGAAAGACAGTGAAAAAAAACTCATAAAGCAAAAAATCTCAGATATCCTTGATCGTGAGACATATAATGGTCACTATAAATAGAACCAGATTCCACCAGTAGTAATTAGTATTGACATAATAGAAATAAGTGGGTCGACAATATCCGAACTTAAGGAAAACTCATTATTGATGGTCCAGACCATGATATGATAGAGGGAACTTCCATGTAGTGTTGAATAGATAAATGGCTTGAAACCCATAACTTTACGTAACAGTAAACACTCGTAAAAGCCCATATATACGACGAATATTTTTGTTGCTGTCGGAATCAGTAAGAAGTCCAAAATCTATTGAACAGTAACGGAAGTGGAAGAAAAGGTATTATCCATGCATAGTGCTACTGTATGTTCAAAAGAAAACAATGAAATCTTTAATCAGTTCTACTATTATAGTCTAGTTTAGTAGAATATTCTATTTGGAATTTATAGCCCATATTCTCTAGTAGAATAGAAAAAGTATAATAATAAAAAAGAGTTATATCAAAAGGAGTACTTGATTCTAATATAGATACTCGGATCCATATTTAATTTAAATAAAAAGGACCTAGTTATCCTATTTGTTCATTTTTTTATAGTAATTCCCTAACTCCCTCTGTAACTCCTTCTGAAACGATTGATTGGATTCCAATACAATAAGGAAAACTTATGTTTTGATTGGATTCCAATACAATAAGGAAAACTTATGTTTTGATTGGATTCCAATACAATAAGGAAAATTATGTTCATCGGAAGATACTCCTTACTCGTATAGAACTGAAATAAAGATGACTGAGGTTATCTTTATTGGGTAATGAAATATCTTGTTTAACGGATTAACTACTAGTTTGAATTGTAATTTGAATGACAAACATAGCACTCTGCGCTTAATCAATTAATAGAAAAAACTCTTTTTCCAAAAAAAATTTCCTTCCTTTCTTTACTTGTATTTTTATCCCTAGTGTTTGTTGATATGTGATATGTGATGCATACATATGCGTAATTAATACATATATTATATGTTTGTTTTGGTTTTAATCTATATGTTTTAATAATATGTTTTAATAAAATATATGTTTTAATAGGTTTTAAATATATTTGAAAATGCTTTTTAAAAAACTATTTACCAGGGAATAAGTATAGATAATGACTAAAAGGAACAATCCATTTTGAACAAAACAATACATGTCTTTCACATACAACGATAAAAACTGGTAACCTTTTTGAATGGCAGTCCCCAAAAAGCGTACTTCTATGTCAAAAAAAACGTATTCGTAAAAATATTTGGAAAAAAAAGGATTTTTAGCTGCAGTAAAGGCTTTTCCTTAGCTAAATCGGTTTCCACCGGACGTTCAAAAAGTTTTTTTGTGCAACAAACAAATAATAAAGTCTTGGAATAATCGGAATTGACATACTCGAAGAACTTCGAAGTTTTTAAGATGAACGATACATTAATTAATGTATGAACTCTTCAATATCAATATGAGTTAGAACTAGCTGTTGTAGTATGTAGATGTGGTATGTAGAATAAAGGTATGTATATCGAATTCTGAATATTTTTTTCTATCTACTTTTCACAATAGAAAAATATTTTTCTATTGTGAAAAGTAGAGTAGGAGTACGATAGAAATGAAAATTTCTTTTGTTCTTTTGCCTAAAAACAACCACATTGTTTGGTAAATCTTACAATTATATATATTTAAAAATTTGAAAAAAAAAAGAGTATGAATACTCTAATGGTATAAGGAATGATTACGAAGGTGTTCGAAATCGTTAGAAAATTCCAAATTCTTGTGATTAGTGATGAACTGTATTAATTGAAATTTTTAATCTGGTTATGTAATTTTCTCATTGAAAAAAAATCTTTTGCATTTTGTTTGAATCTTGAATAAAATCGGTATATAACAAAAACGAATCAAAAAAATAGAACAAGGAAAACAATTCTTAGTTCTTACTCAAACCCGACGACACAAAACTATTGAGTTCTAACTGTTTTGGAAGAACTTAAGTTTCTAGTACGCGAAAAGGTTATTATGTAAACTAAACTTACATGATCAATAAAGATTTAGTTTTTGAAATAGAGTCAATAGGATTGAATAGAGATTAAACTAGGGACTTTAAATGATCTTATTATCGATTCCAGTTTACTCAACTATATTGAATCCTGATTATCGACGATTCAACGTGAATGATATTATTATTTCAAGTAAGCGCCATGGTGGAATGAAATTGGTAGACACGGTGCTCTTAGGAGCAGTGCTAGAGCCATCCGGTTCGCGTCCGAGTGCGGCATCCTATAAACCTAGAAAATAAATCCTATAAAGAGACCCAACGAATCTATAATGTATTCAATTCTCGATTCAATTCTCATTAATGGACCCCCCTTTTAGATATTTACAACTTTAGATACATATATAATCATATCTGTTTCGATAATTTCAATTGGATTACGATTATTTAATGATTAGTAGTACGCACGAAATCGTAGGATTGCGTGAGTCATTGGAAAGGGATGATAGACCACTTTTTTCTCTATAACAGGAGTTTAGTTTCGCGTGGGTTTCTTCCTGACATTTTCCATTAAGTAATTTATTCGAGTCATAATCTTCCTTTTCGTGTAGTTGCTCCAGTATGCATAGGATTCCAAGAGGGGGAACCATAAAAAATGATTTAAGACAATAACCGCACCAAGTACCATTTTTACACAAGGCTTTGCCACGTCGGGTTTTTAATGAAATGCATCAATCCGCAATATTAGTACCTGCTCTAAATCTCCGTGGTTAAGAGCCAGTAAGTATGATGTTATTAAGCTCATGCAGCTCTTTTACGGACATTATGATCAGTCGCTCTTTCTGTCATTACATTTCGAAAAAACATCGATATTTTTGTTAAAGGTCTCATTTCTTAAATTAAGCCATTTTCTTGGGTGAGAATTCAATATTTGAATGAAAAAGAAGTGTTTTTAAAAACACTTCTTTTCTTCATTTCGAAATTATTATAAATATCAATGGACTCAACGTTTGGATTATTGGATTATCGTGTCATTCGTTTCGGATTACCTTTTAACCTAAGGCATCTTTGTGGAGCAGTATGGGCTAATGAGGCATGGGGATCTTATTGAATTGGGCCCCAAAGAAACTGGGATTTTTATTACTGGACATATCGAGATTTATTTACAACTAGAAATAGAATCCATATTAGAAGTAGAACAAATCAAAGTTGAAAAAGTACGGAATTCGGCACTTTGTGGCTTATATAGGATTTCTT
>PYDT01002472.1:0-10993 GCA_004837865.1 Musa balbisiana | reverse complement strand
GATTATTACATTCGATTATTAATGCCATTTCTTTGTTCCTTTCTTCGATCTCCAGAAGAGGGTACTTTGAAAAAATAAAAAAAAAAAAATAGGGATTAATTTCGTGTCTGGATAGTCATTTATTTACTCAAGTGAATAGGAGCATAACTCTAATCGGAATCGTAGGGAAGTACTGCTGCATCATTTCGAACCAACTTAAGTCCCTATTTTGTTCGTTCATTCATTTTTTATTTTTTTATAATTTTTTTTTTTTTTTTAATGTAGAAATACGCTTTTTTTTATACCTTACATTTCTCTATTACTACTCTTTTGTGCACTTTGGTGTCAATATGGTGCAAAGATTCTTCACTCCCAGAAATTATGATTTGAATATATCTAGTTCCCCCTTCCTCCATCCACCTAGTTGATGATCCTTTTCGTACAGTTACAAATATGCAAAAATGTGGATGACCCTGGGGAATTTTCACTTTGACTTATTTCGAGATTTTGTTTTTATTTTATATCAAAAAGCACAAAAATTTCAATACACATCAGTATTTAATGTATTTGATTCAATAGGATTTATCTGATTGTATACAGCATTGTAAAGTTAGAAATTATGAAAAATATTTTCTTTTTGTTAAATGTTTCCCTCATGCTAAATAATAAAGATAAATTTATAATCATTTGTATAAATAACTGACGAAAAAGTCAACATAATCAAAACTCTAAGAAGAGAAATTTTATTAGTGTTATTAAAACTAACGTAAATATTTATTTTACCTACTGTTGACAATTATAATCATTTTAATTCAAGATAAGCAAATTCTGCTAATGCTAAGAGTATTTTATTACCGGTAACCTTATAATCGTGACATTTAATTTTAAATTGAAATGTGTCTACTTGACATGCTAGTGACTTGAATAAGATTTGTTCTTTTAAAACAAGCCTTAGGTATTTATTATCAAACCTAGTATCTAATAATAACTTGTACTTTAACTAAGAGTTCGTGTTAAGACATTGATTTGTATTTCTATACAGAAATTGAAAATCTACCCCTATTAACAAGAATACCTATTTACATTAAGCCTATATAATGGAATAATACAAAAAACTATAAGATCCATCATGCGGAATTTCTGCCAACATAATGATATCATTAATGATTCATTGTGGTAATAGTATGTCAAAACTTCTTTCTATACACCTTGGATGTTTCATTTTCTAGAAATCAATAGAGCATTCCTTGATATAGATACTTTTCATGATTATTGGAATCATACACTGTTCAACAGTTGAAGTCTAATTTCATTTGAGCTTTTAGCCTCAAGTTAGAACTCTACCCATATTACTTTATCGATAGTATTAGAGCTTTTAGGTTATCATTTGTATTCATCAAGATATTAATATATGATAATCAGATAATGCATTACTTTATTTTTTATGATATTCAAAAATTAGCTCAAGAGTCATCTGTACTGTTTTATTGGTTATAAAGGGGAGTATGATTAATGGGTTAATATCAATGATACGATCTCACCCCAACTATCAACCGGCTTTGATACCATGGCATCAAATAAAAGTAATTCATGTTGTAAAATCTTGTGAAAGGAAGATCGAAATTTTAATAATAATATGATATTATCTAAATTTTGAAGAATATAACATAATTAGTTAAAAAAAAGCTATGTAATGGCATTAAAAAAAAACCATACAAAATTTTTCCACAAACCCTTATTTTATGGTCCACATTGAGGTGAACTTGGTGTTATTAATCATAGTTTAATATCGAAACATACATTTGTGTGAATCATTATTATTCCAAATATCTTATATGCACGTGAAACTATTTATTTCATATGATAAGATTTTAGCCACCTTTCCTAATCTTAGATGAGTTAGAGCAAGCTCTTTATAAGCTAGTGCAAAAAATTACACTGTCGTAAATGAAGGAAGATCGTAGTGCGATAAGAAGTGTCTTCGAAACGGGATGACAACAGTCTTATGCGTAAAAAAAATAAGTTTTACATTATTGAGTCATTGGTAATGGATGACATGTCTGATTATGAACAATCATAACCTGCACAAGTTGATTATTTATAATTTCATTTTAGCATTTTTTCCCTCAGTTGACATCTATCTAACCAGATCAATTTTAGCGAGGTTTAGAGACTTGTATTTTAAATTCATTTTTTGATTCAATCCATATTAAGATAATGAGAATGCAGTAATGCATAACATTTATTGTTTATGATATTAGAAAATTTAGCTCAGTAATGGATATGTACTGGATTTATAAAGGGAGGTTGATTAATGGGTAATAATCAATAGTTATGATCTCATCCCCACCTATCTCCTCTTTGATAGCAATGGCCTCAAAAATAAAGTAATCATGGTAGTAAAATATTTTTGGAAAAGCTCGAAAGTGATAATATATATATTCTCTAAAATGTTGAATAATCACATATGATCAAAGAAAAGTTAACTTGATGGCATTAAGAAAACTAGACAAATTTTCACAAAACACTATTGTTCTGGTCCACATTTAAGGTGACAATTGGGGTGATTAATCATAATTTTTAATACGAAATATGGCATATTACGTGATCGTATATTATCCACTAGCTTAAGCAAGTGGAAACTATATTATACGAATAATTTTCGCCAACTATTTAATTCTCTACCGCTGATGTTAGAGTATCCTATTTATGCTATTGCAAAAAATTTCATTGTCCGATAAAAGAAGGAAGATCGTTAGGCTAATAAGAAGTTGGTCTTCGAAACGTGATGGACTAACATTTCAGTTTCGTAAAAAAATAAATTTTTGCATTTGAAGTAATGTGTAGATGGATGAATTATTCATCAAAAGAGTGAGGTAATATAATGATTAGGGTCAATTGAATTTTAATGCATAATGCTATATTATTTTAACACTTTTCATGTAAACGGAAATCTTATTTGTATATAGCAACTTATGTAGTATCTAATAATTGTAGCCAATGACCAGAATTGAAATGTATAAACGTTTAAAGAACGTGATCATACAATGTAAAACTATGCTTGTTATATCCATAAGTAAATGTTTATATGAATATTATCATCTTTTGAAATGATACTTATAGTTTTATAATAACATATCATTCTTTATTCAGCATTAAAATATAACAGCTTAAATATGGTTATAATATATGGAGTAGGAGTTTGTTTTTTGTCTGCTTTTGTAGTGGAAATTGGAACTCTAACCACAACTACTCTCACGAATTGTCAATTTAGGACAAAATACTATAATAATTAAATACTATTGGAGAAACAATAGTCATATTGTTTAACAATTATTTATATAATGACATAACTATATTTTATGTGGTAATCTTATATTCCACCATTCTTCTCATGAAAACAAAAAACGCGATTGTTATAATACTGCTTTTCGCGTATGAAAAGTTAACATTTGAAATTTCATTGGGGGGTTATCTTTTCCACAAGCTCACATTTAAACATTTCAAATTTTATTCTAGATATTTTAGAGACATGTGTTTTAATACTTTTTAGTTCATCTCTAAGAAAAATAATACCAACGCATAATGCATTACAGTTTATTGTTTATGATATTAAGCCCAATGCGCCTATAGGGGTATAGGACTATAGGATATGTAGAGGAGGAAGATAAATATATATTGAGAGCGTAATTGAGAAGTATAACCATGTTTTTTGTAAGGATTTTTGTATGGCATGTTGAAAAAAATCTTTTCCATATCCTTCAAGTGCAGAAATATAAGGGAGAGAGTATAACCATGTTTTTTGTAAATTGCTATAGACCCTTTCGTCATCTAATAATTTATGTTCTTTCTTTTGGTTCAAATTACCGACCATGGTTCTAACTCACCCATAGAAATCCTATTTGAAAATAGAACCAACTTAATTTTTTTTGACGATTACTTCGTGTAATTCTAAAAAATCTAACGGTGCAAAATATTCTCACTCTTAGAAATTATAATTTGAATAATACTAGTTCCTGCTCCATTAACCGAGTTGATGATCCTCTTCGTACAGGTTAAAAATATCAAAATGTGTATGAAACTATTTGTCATGACTTATTCTAGCTGTTTGTTCCCATTATATTTCTATCAAGCCACAAAAATATTTCAATAAACATCATTTAAATGAATAATTTGAGTCAAATATGAGGTTTATCGTATTGTGAATACAAACCTGGTAAAGTTAGAAATATTTGTAAAAAAATATCTTTCATTTTGTGTTAATTTGTGTCCCTCTGCGAACTAATAAAGAATGAATTTTAATAATCAATTGTAAATAAATACCTGAACTAAAAATTCCACACATAATCAAATCTACTACTACACTTTTATATTTTCTTAACTATCTTAAATATTTATTTTTCCTATTTTGACATTACAATCATTAAATTTCAAGAGAAGCAACTTCTATGCTCTAATTATGTTATTATAGTTAACTTAAAGGTTTGAGAGTTTTCTTTTTAATTGAATGTTTCAACTGACATGCTATGACTTGAACTAAGAAGTGGTTCTTTAACTGCAACTTGTTTGATTTTTAGCAAACCTTGTAGCTAATAAGATAATTATATTTAAATAGGGGTCATGTTATGTACCATTGATTTCATTTGTACGTAAATTGAAAATCTACCCCTATTACCAAGATTGCATATTTCCAATAGAACTATATAATTGAATAATTCAAAAAACATATCCATCGTTGTTGATAATTTCTGCAACATAATGATATAAGTTTGATTTCCTGTGGTAATAGTAACTGAAAACTTCTTTTCCTTTAAAAACTTGTATGTTTCTCATTTCTAGAAAGAAAGAGTCTTTCTTGATATAATACTACTTGTCCATGATGATGGACAATCTTAACTGCTCACAGTTTATATTTATAATTTCATTTTGAGCTTTTTCCTCAAGTTGACATCTAACCAATATCGTTTTTATCGATATAATTAAAGACTTTTATTTTTTTGTTTTTACAAAAAAAAATCATTTTTTATCCATCGCATATTAGATAATGAGAATGGCAATAATGCATTACAATTTATTTTTTTCTGATATTCTCAAATTAGCTCAAGTAGATGTAATGTACGGATTAAAAGGGGAGTAATATTAATGTTTAATATCAAGAGTTTATATCTCATCCCCAACTATCCTCCTCTTGAAGCAATGCGCAAAAAATAAAGGATTCATGTTCGTAACATCTTTTGGGAAAAATCTAATTTTTATAATAATACTATGATTATTATCTAAAATGTTGAATCTATGACATAATTATTTAAAGAAAAGGTTACCTTTATGGCATTAAGAAACTCGACAAATTTTTTTCCAAAACACTTATTTTTATGGTCCCATTGAGGTAACTTGGTGTTAAATCATAATTTTTAATAGCAACAAAGATATTGCGTGCTCGTATATTATTCCCTATTATCTAAACAAGTGAAACATATTTTACTAAAATAAGTTTTTTGCCATCTATGTCTAATTCTCCGATGGGGTGAGAGCAATCTCTTATATTAGTGCAAAAAATTACAGTGTCGAGAAAAGAAGGAAGACCGTTAGGCTAAATAGAAAGTTGGCTCGAAACTTGATGACAACATTTCATTATTCATAAAAAAAAATTACATTTTAGTAATGTGTAGTATGGATGAAATTATTCATCAAAGAGTGAGATCCCTAGTCATGGATCTAGGGTCAATTGAATTTTATGAATATGCTATATTTTATTTTAACAATTTTTTTCATGTAAAACTGAAGAACTTTTTGCATATAGACTTCCGTAGTATCTAATAATTTATCCATGGAGAAGTTAAATTAATAAAAGTTGAATAAAAGATCGTAATCATCAATTTATAAACATGGCTTGTGATATCCATAAAATAAGTTTATATGATAGTAGCATCTTTTGAATGAGACTTATAGGTATATAACACTATCATTCAAGTTATTCATCATTAAATATAACAGCTTAGAATATGTTATACATTATATTAGTGATGATTTTGTGTCTTGGTCTGCTTTTTTAGTGGAATTGGACTCGACCCTCTCTCAAGAAGTGTCATTGTGACAAGATATTAATTAACTAATATTAAGAAACAATATATCTATTGTAAAATTAAATGTAATATAATGACATAACTATATTTTATGTGGTAATAGTTATATCAACATTCTTTCAAGAAAACAAAAACCGATTGTTATAATAATTCTTTTCACGGATGAAAGTTAACATTTGAAATTTCATTTGGGTTATCTTTTCCACAAGCTCACATTTAACCATTTCAATTTTATCTATAATATTTTAGAGACATGTGTTTTAATAATTTTTAGTTCATCTCGAAGAAAAATAATAACAAGCATAATGCATTACAGTTTATTGTTTATGATATTAAGACAAGAGCCTATAGGTGTATAGGGACTACAGGATTATGTAGAGGAGGAATGATAAAAGGTTTTATATCGAATGATTTGATGTCATCTCCACTATAGCCTCTTTGATAGCAATGGCTAAAGAACAAAATTAATTCAATTAGTAAAATATTTTGAAACAAGATCAAAATTTTAACAAGCATAAGAAGAAATAAAAACTATTGTCGAATATAGCAAAATTAGTAAAAGAAATAAGCTTTAGATTTGCATGAAATGATTTGAAGATAACTCTTCACGTAACATATTTCTTATATGGTCCACATTTAGTAGACTTGGTTTTATTTATCATTAGTTTTAATATCAAAAACTGATATTGCGTGATCGTATATTATTCCAAATATCTTAAGCAAGTGAAACTATATTATTTCTAAAATAAGGTTTTCGCCAACTATTCTAATTCTCACGATGATGTTAGAGCAATCTCTTATATGCTAGTGCAAAAAATTACATTGTCGTTAAGAGGAGGAAGACCATCAGGCTAATGAGAAGTTGTCTTAGAAACATGGGATGGGCTACACTGATTACGTTCTAAAATCATTTACAATATTGAAGTAATAAATCTTTGATGGATGAATTGTTCATCACAAAGTGAGTTCTTAATGAGAGATCATTAATTTTATAAATAAGGCTATATTATTTTAACACTTTTCATGTAAACTGAAATCTTTATTGTATATAGCAACTTACGTAGTATCTAATAATGTATCCAATGGAAGAAGTGAAATGTATAAAAGTTGAATAAAAAATCATGACCTCATACACATTATAAACTATGCTTGTTATATCCATAAGAAATGTTTATATGAATATTATCATCTTTTGAAATGATACTTATAGTTTATATAACACTATCATTCAAGTTATTCATCA
Source organism: Musa balbisiana (assembly GCA_004837865.1). Taxonomy (NCBI): domain Eukaryota; kingdom Viridiplantae; phylum Streptophyta; class Magnoliopsida; order Zingiberales; family Musaceae; genus Musa; species Musa balbisiana. The sequence goes on along the minus strand of PYDT01002472.1, from coordinate 3,688 downwards.
TTAAAATATACATCTTAGAATATTGTTATAATATAATGGAGTGAGGATTTTGTGTATTGGTCTGCTTTTGTAGTGGAAATTGGAACTCTAACCCGCTCTCACGAATGCAATTTATGACAAAAGACTATACATTAATATATTTGTGAAACAATATATCATATTGGAACAATTATGTAATATAATGACATACCCTATATTTTTTAGGATAGTTATATCCAACATTCTTTTCAAGAAAACAAAAACCGATTGTTATAATAATCTTTTCAAACGGTTTGAAAGTTAACATTTGAAATTTCATTTGGGTTATCTTTTCCACAAGCTCACATTTAACCATTTCAATTTTATCTATAATATTTTAGAGACATGTGTTTTAATAATTTTTAGTTCATCTCGAAGAAAAATAATAACAACGCATAATGCATTACAGTTTATTGTTTATGATACTTAAGACAATGAGCCTATAGGTGTATAGGGACTACAGGATTATGTAGAGGAGGAATGATAAAAGGTTTTTATTATCAAATGAGGAAGGTAATCTCCAGCTATAGCCTCTTTGATAGCAATGGCTAAAGAACAAAATTAATTCAATTAGTAAAATAGTTTTGAAACAAGATCAAAATTTTAACAAGCATAAGAAGAATAAAAAACTATTGTCGAATATAGCAAAATTAGTAAAAGAAATAAGCTTTTAGATTTGCATGAAATGATTTGAAGATAACTCTTCACGTAACATATTTCTTATATGGTCCACATTTAGTAGAACTTTTGGTATTATTTATCATTAGTTTTAATATCAAAACTACTATAATGCTAGATTATACATAATTTCAAATACTATAAACAAACAAATAATTATTATACTGACTAGTTTTTTGCCAACTCTTCTAATGCTGAAGATGATGTTGGAGCAAGCTCATTAGATGCTGCCGGGAAATTACATTGTCGTTAAGAGGAGGAAGACCATCAGGCTAATGAGAAGTTGTCTTAGAAACTTGTGAGTCTCACACTGATTATTTTTTAAAAAATTGACAATATTGAAGTAATAGATCTTGATGGATGAATTGTTCATCACAAGAGTGCGTGCTTAAAGATGAGGATCAATTAAACGTTATGCATAAGGTTTTAGTTTTTTGAAACTGACCATGGTCATCTAAAAACTAAAATCTTCATTATATATTGTAACTTTCTTTGTATGGCAATAACATATCTCATGGTAGCAGTGAAATGTATATAAATTAAATAAAGAATTATGACCTTATACATTATGCTTGTTATATTTATTAATTAAATATTTTATATAAAAAATTCATTTTAACATAATGCTTATACTTTATGTAACAATCTAAGATTGTTGTATGGCATGTTGAAAAAAATCTTTTCCATATCCTTCAAGTGCATAAATATAATTGAGAGAGTAATAAGCATGTTTTTTGTAAATTGGCTAGTAATCCTTTAGTCATCTAAGACTTTATGTTCTTTTGGGTTCAATTACACGAGGCATGGTTCTAAACTCCACACATAGAAATCTTATTTGAAAATAGAACCAACTTAATTTTTTTGACGATCAGGTTTCTGTACTTTCTAACAATCGAACAAAGTGCAAAGATTCTCACTCTCAGAAATTATGATTTGAATAATATCTAGTTCACCTTCTCCATGAACCTAGTTGATGATCCTCTTCGTACAAGTTAAAAATATTAAAATGTGGATGAAACTATTTCAATTTGACTTATCGAGATGTTATGTCATTATTTATATCAAAGCACAAAACATTTCAATAAAACATCAAGTATGAAATGATACTTTGAGTCTTAATATGATGTTATCATGATTGTATACAAACATCGGTAAAGTTAGAAATATTTTGTAAAAAAATATCTTTCATTTTGTGTTAATTTGTTTCCTCATGCTAAATAATAAAGATGAATTTTAATAATCAATTGTTAAACTAACTGAACTAAAAGTCAAACATAATCAAAATCTAAGAATAAAATTTTATATTTTATTAAAATATCTTAAATATTATTTTGCCCAGTTTGACATTTCAATCATTTAAATTTCAAGATAAGCAAATTCTAATGCTCTAAGTATTTTATTATAGTTAACTTAGATGTATTGACAGTTTCTTTTAATGGAAATGTTTTCGACTGGACATGCTATTGACTTGAACTAAGAATTTGTTAATTTAACTAGCAACTAGTTATTTATTATCAAAACCTGTAGCTAATAATATAATTATATTTTAATAGAGTTAATGTATGTACATTGATTTGCATTTGTAGAGGAAATTGAAAATCTACCCTTTTACAAGAATTGCATATTTACAATAATAAACCTATATAATTGAATATTCAAAAAACTCTCCCTCTTGTTATATATTCTACAACATAAGGATATACTTTGACTTGCATGGGTAATGTGATGTCAAACTCTTTGTGTTAAAACTTGATGTTTCTATTTCTAGAAATAGAAAGAGTGCATTTCTTGATATAATAATACTGTCATGATTATGGACAATCTATAACTGCTCAAGTTGATATTTATAATTTCATTTGAGGCATTTTTTCCTCAAGTTGACATCTAACCATATCAGTTTTATCGATAGTATTAGAGACTTTTATTTTATCATTTTTTATTCATCACATATTAAGATAATGAGAATGCATAATGCATTACAATTTATTTTTTATGATATTAGAAAATTAGCTCAAGTAGATGTAAGATGTACTGGATTATAAAGGGGAGGTATGATTAATGGTTTAATATCAATAGTTATGATCTCATCCCCAACTATCTCCTCTTTGATAGCAATGGCTAAAAAATAAAGTAATTCATGTTAGTAAAATATTTTGGGAGAAGATCTAAATTTTAATAATAATATGATATTATCTAAAATGTTGAATAATATAGCATAATTAGTTAAAGAAAAGTTAACTTGATGGCATTAAGAAAACTAGACAAATTTTTACAAAACATTTTTATTGTCCAACATTGAGGTGAACTGGTTGTTATAATCATAATTTTTAATATCGAAACATGCATATTGCATGATCGTATATTATTCCAAATATCTTAAGCAAGCGAAACTATATTATACTAAAATAAGGTTTTCGCCAACTATTCTAATTCTCACGATGATGTTAGAGCAATCTCTTTATATGCTAGTGCAAAAAATTACATTGTCGATAAAGAAGGAAGATCGTTAGGCTAATAAGAAGTTGTCTTCGAAACGTGATGGACTAACATTCATTATTCATAAAAAAAAATAAATTTTGCATTTGAAGTAATGTGTAGATGCATTAATTATTCATCAAAAGCGTGAGTTACTATATTGATTAGAGTCAATTGAATTTTATGCATAAGGCTATAATTGTAACACTTTTTATGTAAACTGAAATCTTTATTGTATATAGAACTTATATGTAAATCTAAACTGGTCCAATGGAAGAAGTGAAATGTATAAAAGTTGAATAATATCATCACATCAGACAATTTTAACTAGGCTTGTTATATCCATAAAGTAATGTTTATATGAATATTATCATCTTTTGAAATGATACTGATAGTTTATATAACACTATCATTCAAGTTATTCATCATTAAAATACACAGTTAGAATATTGTTATAATATAATGGAGTGAGGATTTTGTGTGTTGGTCTGCTTTTGTAATGGAAATTGGAACTCTA
>PYDT01001871.1:0-10997 GCA_004837865.1 Musa balbisiana | reverse complement strand
AAGAAACCACCCGAATCGTAATCTTGTAACAGTTACAATGGATTTGATTGAAAATTGCTTGAACGGAATGAATTTCCTTTTGGTATTCTACGTCCATTATTACGTGAACCAATATACGCGCGTATTCCTACGTGAACCGAAGTTCTTGGTAAGCTTTGTCATATTTTGGCGACGTCGGTGGCGTACACCGAGGGGGCGTCGGTCGGCCCGTGGTGGTAAGCCGACCTCGGTTGTTCACCCCGCACGGGAGCGTGCCGCCCGTGCGTAGCGCAAGCAGGCGACATCGGCAGCGTCGCGACCGACGACGCCTGGCCCCGCGAACGCGGCGTCGCCGTGCAACGAGATGGGGAGCCACTGGAGAAAGTCCGATGGGCTTGGAGTCCTGCTTGGCGGACGATGCCCTCGAGCACGCGTCGCCGGTCTCGAGGTTGCGAGGGTTCGCGGCGAGGTTACACGGGAGCTCTTCGCCGTTGTCGCCGCCGAAGGTGCCCTCGTTCGAAGGTTGGTACTCACCGTCGACCGAGCCGCGCTTGCTGCCCACGGCGACGCAAACCCGCCCGAACTCGCGGAAGACTGGCAGACGTCTTGAAGCATGTTGGTCACGCACGTTGGGCGACCGCGGTGGGCCCATGCGATAGCGGCGCCCGTGCGAGGCCTTGGACGCGGCCCCGGCAGGATATGGTCGAAGCAGCGGGATGAGGGGACTCGCCGCCCTCGAGGAAGAAGCGCTTTGGCCGACGTACTGGCCTGCAGCAAGGCGATCGAACGGCTCGGCTGGGTCAGCTTCGAAAGGATGCAGCAGATGCTCGTCGTGGCGGGCTTGGTGTTGTCATGTACTTGACCGCGAGTTGCTATGGAAACAAGGTGCGCTGCACGGGGGTCTTGGGATGTGAATGTACTCGAAGCGTGGTGTGCGGCCCCAGTAAGTCGAGTCGAGCAGGACACCGAGGAGGTCGCGGGAGCTTCGCCAGCGCCGGATTGCCGGGCCCCGGTCACGAACTTCCGGTCGAGGTGTAACCAGAACGTGAGTCCGTGCGACTCGCTCTGAGGTCGGGCGTGCGGTGCGTGGAAGTACTCCCGAGCGGGTCGATGTCGGCAATGAGTCGGCCGCGGACGCGGTAGGAGTTGACTGAGCTTGCACGCGTTGCGCTCTTGTCGATGACGCTCCGAGTGTCACGTGATGTCGCGGCCCCAGTGGATACGGCGGTACGGAATGCTAGCCGCCGCGAGGCTGTCGGTCGTTAGAGCCCGTGCGCCGAGTGAGCAGGCTCGGCACTTCTTGAGGAACTCGCCGAGCCAGCACCCTGGATGACGCGGTGTTGGTCGTAGGTGATTGTGAGGGGTGATCGTCTGCCGATCGCGAACTCGTTGAGGCGTCTTCTCGCTCGCGCCCGGGAATCGGCCGGGTAGTCGAGAGCACACGGCGCGATGATCGCGCCCTGGCGCGATGAGGGCGGCACCGAGTGCACGTGCCGATGCCGCCGGGTTCGTCCGCAGATCGGGTGCACTGGCAATCGGCCGGGGTGAGATTGGGTTGCGCCACGGAGCCGGGTCTCGTACGAGGGAGGAACTCGCACGAACGTGAGGGTGGTCGGCGCGCTTGATGCTCGGCAACAGGAGGGCGCGCGACCGTCGGGCTTGGGATGTCGATCGCGATGCCAGGTTGCTGGCGAAGGGAGACACGAACGAGGGATTGCGTCGATCCTGCGTAGGGACGTTTCTGGCTCGGGAATCCTTGAGCGCCCTGGATCGCGCCCACCCGTGAGGTGCGGGAAGCTCACCTTGGCAGCCGCGCGTGCGCGACAGGTGGTTGGTGCTGACGATGCAGTTGTCGTATAATCAGCTTCGACGGGATCTGTGCGGCGCTACGTCGCGTGGGGACGGTCAGCAGCTAGTCCATGTTGGAGCCAGTGCCTCTGCATCCCCTTTCGTGACAGTCACGAGGGTCTTCTTCAGGGCTCTAGCGGTCCCAGACGAGGGTTGCCGCCGCAGCGCCTGCGCGGGGATCGGCTGGGGGCCGCGGGCTTAGTCGTGGTGGGGCCCCGGGGAGCCTGACCGACCACGGGGAATGGGAGGCCGTCACGGGACTTCGGCTAGGCCGCGGGGGCCAGAGGGGGAGGACTGACGGCCGCGGCGGATCCGCGACGACCGGGTGGTACGCCTACAGAAGCGGACACCGGCCTTCGTCACACGGAGGGGCTTGTCGACTTTGAAATGCTAGTAGAGTTAGTCTACGAGCCACTCGTTCGCGCCGAACTCGCCACCCTCAGCTCGAAGTACCGCGCCCGTCACCTGGCTCGACACAGCGACGCCTGCTTTAATCGAATGAAGATTCCCGTGGAAGGAGCACGACTCAAAGGCAGCACGCTCCCAACCATAGCGAGGAATCTGGACGGCGCTTCCGGGTCGTTACATTAACCGGATGTGGTGAGGGGGGATGCCATGGAGTTCTCCGGTTGCTCAGCCCGATGTCGATTGACCTACATCGGCGTCTTCACTCGTTCACGCGGCATTTCAGGGAGGTACGCAGCCGCCTGGACGTCGATCTCGTCCGGCGGGACGAGCGGGGGCGATCTGCAAGCTCGTCTCGGCCAACATGAATCGGTAACCGGGAACGGGATGCGGCGACGGGGCGCGAAGGGGAGGGGTCGGCGTCCTGCCCCGAGCATGCCCACCCCCGCTTATCCGAGATCGGGGGACCGCGGTCGGTGGGTCAAGGCGCAGCCGTGGCGTTGGGCTGATACGCTCTGTCCTCCGACATCGGCCACGGTCGCCGCGCCCGTCTCGTGCTGCGCCGGGCCGGGGCGCGGCCATCGTCGTGGCCGACAACGCGGACGACGGCGTCATCGGCCGTTTCGGACTTCAGCGGCATCGTCCCGCTCCGCGCTGGCGACGGCGCTACAGGATGCCGCCCCCACTTCGGCGGACATCGCCCGCACCGACGCGCCATTGGTCGAGGTTGACGCAGGTCAGGCGACCCCCGAGGGGTGTTCGCGCTCTGGGTCGAGGCCGACATCGTCGCGGTGGTCGACGGCGACCGGACGTCGGGACGCTCTCCGCGAGCAGCGCGCCTGCCGAATCCGCGGTACCTCGGCGTCGACGCCGGGGAAGCCCTGATCGTCGCGGGCCGGCCGTCGGCTGGGTCAAGGGACGTAGCGGGGGAGGCCCGCGCGCTCGCCGCGGCCGGGGTTCGACGTGCTCGTCGTAGACACGCGCGCACGGAAACCCAGGCCCGATGCTGCGCGGCGCTCCGCGATGTCGCGTCGCGTTGGATTCTCGGCATCCCGATCGCCGGCGGGCAACGTTCGTCACCGCGAGGGCGTGGGACCCACCGACGCCAGGCGCGTCGATCCTCAAGTCGGGTTGTCGGTCCGCGGCGGCGGTGCACGACCCGCATGAGTGACCGCGGTGGGGGAGCCCCGCAGTTCTCGGCTGTCCTCGAGGCCGGCCGAGGGGCGAGCGCGCGGGCGTCGGCGCGCAGTCTGGAAGGAACGGCGGCGTGCGCTACCCCCGCGACCTCGCCCCTCGCGCTCGCTGAGGGCGCGGCATCCGTGTGATGCTCGGCTCGTGGTCGCGGGGGCGATCGCGTCCCGGGGCGCATCCGCCAACAGACGGGGGCGGCCGATCTACAAGGAAGCGTGGGGCATGGCCTCGACGAAGGCCGTGCAGGGACAGCGTCGGCCGGTCCGATCCGTTCTCGAACGCGCCCGCAAAGAGCTTGCTCTTCGCCGAGGGGATCTCGTCGTCGAGCATCTACTCGACCCGCAGCGTACGGGGCTGGAAGACCTGCTCGACATGATCACCTTGGCGTGCGTTGCGTCGTTCACTACGCGGGGTGCGGCCACGTGTGGCTTGCGGAGTTCACACGAGCGTGCGCGCGGCGGCCTGCCAGTCGGCCGCGGGTACGGAAGAGGGTAAGGTAGAGGGAAGGGCGCTCCCCGTCAGCTGGTGAGGGATGCCGCGACCGTCAGCCTCGAGCGTGATCACGCCCGAGATGGACGGAGAGGCGAGGTCGTTCGCCGTCGGCGCGTGCCGACCGACGCGGATCGCGGGGAAACAGGTCGCCGCGACGGAGCCCATCGCACAGCGCTCGGCCCGTTGCCGCGCACCAGGCGTCGCTGCGCTCTCGGCCACCGCGCCTGCCCTGTTCCGCCGTGGGCAGGAGGAATGATTTGGCCGCGGACGCTTCGCGAGTAGAGGGCCGAGGATGCGCGCGAAGAGACCCGCCGTCGCACACCGGCAGCGGGGGGAAGAGGGGCCGTCATCCGGGGCGCACCAGCGCTCGACCGATCGACGAGGCCGCGCGCGAGAGAGAGGTGCGCAAGCGAGGGAATCGGCGTCGGGCGCCGTCTCCGCAGAAGCGCGAGGAGCGAAGCGATAGCCCCCCCTGGTTGTACGGCCACAGATTCGGGTCGGACGACAGGCCGTGCTCGACGCCGTCGCGGACGAGTCCGTTCCGGCGTCGTCGTAGGGTCGCACGCGACCCGCGTCGAGGTTGACCGCCGACCCGAGTCGCCGACAGGTCAAGCCAGGGCGATGCGGCGGGGAGAGTGGGCTGGATGGAGAGTTGTAGAGGCTGAGGCCACTGCCCCGGCAGAGCCCCACGGCGGGGTCGATCGGCTTGGTCAGCGAGCCGGCGGCCGAGACGCTCGATCCGCCGATCGCGAGGGTCAGTAGCGCTGCAGCGCGAGGAGGGTCATCAACGCGACGTGTCGTAGAACGGGCGTCGTCCAGCGACGATCGTCCGGAGGGTGACGCCCGCGGTGCAGATCGCGCTGCAGCGCGCCCGCCGCAGAAATCGGGGCGGTGCTCCTGCGCGTCGCTGAACGACGTGAGGAGGGTGCGCGTGACACAGTAGTGCCACGTGTGAGTGCCCCGCGACCCGGCGCCGCGGCGTGCGCCCACGCCACCGGGCCGAAGCGGTGGCGAAAAGAAACGGCGGACGACGCGGCTCGGAGGACAGCGCGCGCGCCTGCGACGGGGAAGGGCATCCATTTACCTCTGCCGCGCGAGGATACGATCGGACCGGCCGCGAGGGGCGTGGCGCTGCCCTAGAACTCGCTCGCAGGCACGATGACGACACCTCCAAGTTTAGACCAGGCCCAAACGACCTCTCCCGGGACCGCTCGGCGGGGGTGGTGGGGTGATGCCTGAGATTTACTCATGCTGGCGTGGGGCGGCTCCTCACCGGGGGGACCGGACTCTTCGTCGCGAGCAGTTCGCGCTGGTCAACCTCGACCGCGCGACTCGAAGCCCGCGACGAAGCCGGGAGGTCCCGACTGTCGCTCACCGATCGATGCGCTGAGAACACCTACACGACGCACCTGTCGAGCGCGCAGCTGGCATCACGCTGCGACCTTTACGGTTACACGATGGAACCGGCGATCTCAACCTGATGCGCCCCCCACCCCGTGTTAGGTGTGGGACTGCCCGCAGGCGGTGACGTCTCGGTCGCGGACGTCATGGCGTCGGTTTCGCGACCGTGCGGTCGATGATCCTGGGCGAAATGGTGCCGAGAAAACTTCGCGGATCGCCATCCCGCGGCACGGGACGGCGAAGTCGGATCCACGTTCAGGTCCGCATTCACCGCCGTCTTCAGCCCGCGATAGTCGTCCTCAACCGGCAGCGCCAACGGCGTGTGCGTGCCAGGGGCGGGAGCCCCAAGAGGAGTTGTAGGGTAGCCCGGTCGGCCGAGGAGCTGTCGAGCACGTCAAGCGATCGGCGAGCGCCGGCATGCCGAGAAGGACAACCGCCTCGCTGCTGGATCGCAGCCTGACGTTCGCGCGCCTCAGCGCGGCCGACGTCATGACGCCCCGGCCCGAGCGTTCACGCGCTCGCCGCGGGCGACCCCCACCGCGACGTCGTGCAGCTCGCCCGACGGACCGGGCACAGCCGCTTCCCCGTGTACGGCGAGTCGATGGACGACATCGTCGGCGTCGTGCACCTCAAGGCCGCGATCGGCGTGCCCCGCGAGAAGCGCGGCGAGGTGCCGGTGGCGGCCTCGCCACCGAACCGCTCCGCGTTCCCGAGACCGTGCACCTCGAGCCTCGGTTCGGCGCTGCGCTCGCGCGGCATACCAGAAGATGGCGATCGTCGTCGACGAGTACGGCAGGGGACCGCGGGGCAAAATCGTGACGATCGAGGATCATCGTCGAGGAGATAGCGGCGAGGTGCTCGACGAGCACGACGCTCCACGAGGCCGGTGTGGTGAGGACGGCCGTCTCGCTGACCTTCCCCGGAGACGCGTCACGACGAGGCGCTCGGACGCGCGGGGTCCGCGTGCACGAGGGCGAAGGCCTACGACACGTGGGCGGCTTCATCATGGCGACCCTCGAACGGATCCCCCCCGGGGCTCGGGGGGTGGGGGACACCGTCGACATCGAGGACGGTTGTCCTGACGTGAACCGCATGCGGCCGTCGTGTCGAATCGCGTCCAGACACGCAAACGGTGGCGGAGAGGAGAACATCGACGAATCGTGCGCGCCGCGAAGGGTGGTGATCATCGATCAGGATTGGGCTGAATCAGCAATGGTTGGTCGTGCTCCTGTAGCCAACGCCTTCTCGTCGGCGCGGAGTTAGCCGTCATCTCGGCCCGTCGTCACAGGTCGAGCGATCGCCGTGAGCGGGGCTCGCGTGCGGCGAAGACGGCCCTTACGCGAGGAGCACGCGGACGCTCATGCTGGCCACGTGCCAGCTCGGGCATCACGATCTGCTCGATGATGATTGAACGTCTCGGAACCGGGGGGCGATCAACCACATGCTCGAGGGGACGCTGGGGGTCTGACCGGGTTGTCGAGGCGGCCGTCGGCTTGGTCGGCTTCGTCGTCGCCCTGCTGCTGGTGTCGTACCGCCACGTCGTTGCGGCGAGATGGTTCGAAAGAACCTGGCGTTCTCGCTCCCCGACCGGGCTGTGATCATGCTCGCCCCGCGATCGTCGCGGTGTCGAAGGCGTCCACCCTGATTCATCGTTCGCAGCTGAAAAGGAACGCAAACCACTTGCTGCACTGTTACGAACGGCGACGAGTCCGAGCCCAAGGACGAGGCGGCATCAACCTCACGCTTCGATGAGGTACGCCACCATCGTGGAGAACCAGTCGCGGCCGCGAGGGCGTGCCGACGACGCCGCGGGTACGGTCAACGGCGGTCGTGGAGTCGTGGAGTCACCGAGAAGAGGCCGCCGACATCGCCGTGCCGATTGGCCGAGCTCGTCACGCGACCGAGCGGACCCGCCGGGGCGAGATCGAGGCGCGCGGTCGCCAGCACGGCGACTCGCGGTACGTGATCGTCGAGAGGCCGGCCATCACGGGCTACGTGCACCTCAAGGACGTGCTCCGCGCGCGGGCGGACGGGTTCGATACGACATGGCGAGCCCATCCGCGCAAGGCGCATCCACACATGGTGTCGGTGCTCGAGAACGACCGACCCTCGAGGGGCGCCCTCGCGCTTCATGACGCCAGCTCGGGGTCGCCACCTCGCGCAGGTGCGCGACGAGGCCGGGACGTGCGCGCCGGTGCTATTAATCCGAGGGGACGTCACGAAGAGATTGTCGGCGACGGTGCAGGACGCCACCGCGCGCGCCGCTTCGCCTGACGCAAGAACACCTGGGGATGCAAAGGGGCTCAGGGCCTCACGTGGCATCCGATGTTCTCACCGCCGGGCGGTTCGCGTAGGCCGCGCGGGTTTGCGCGCGGGTTCGCCGCGAGCCCGCCTGCGGCTCAGTAGGCGCGGCAGGTACTGCGCGGGAGCGGGGACACGGGTCGCCGAGGGTGGCCCGGCGCGCGCCCGTAGTGCGGGTCGCGGAGCCCATTCGCGGAGGACAGGATCGCGGCGGCGCGACCGTCGCAAGGGATCTGCCCGCCGAAGGTCGGGTCGCGATCCATCTCCGACGCGGCGACGAGACGTAAGTTCGCGCGGACCGGTCGCCGCTAATCGACCGGGTATCCCGGGCACGGGGACGATGTGCTGATGCGGAACAGAGACCGCCGATCGAGACGGCGATAGGATCGGCCCCCGCCTCGGCGACCAGCCGCGCGCGTCGCGTTTGTCTGGCAAGTCCCAGGCTTCCATCGGCGGCGTCGGTCGCCGAGACCGGGCACGACACGGCCACCGTCGGGGGCGGGCCGGCGCGCACGGCCTCGGTCACAGCGCACGACGAGGCGCACCGCGGTTCTCGAAAGAGCCGCTGTAGGGCGTCGTCGCGGTGTGTTCGTGAGCGGCGAGAGGAACTGGGGCAGCAGTACCCGCTGCGCGCGTGGACTCGAGGACCTCGAAGGCCGCGCGACGGGCGCGGCGGGCCGGCATCCGCGAAATCGGCGACGACCTCGTACATACCTGCCGCGTCCAGCGAGACAGCCGGCGAAGGAGTCGTAGGCGAGCGCCGAGGGAGGCGCCGGTAGTCCAGCGCCGTGGGCGGGGCGGGAAGATGCCGCGGCCATCGCGTGAGAGGCGCGAGTTGGTGGAGGCCTTGCGCCCCGCGTGGCGGCGGCACGCCGCCGAAGAACCGCGCGCCGGATCGCCGCGACGATCGGGAGGGCCCACGCCTCGGCAGGTGCAGTCGTTCCAGAGGCCGACGTGTCGGGCCGAGATGGCGCCCATCAGGGGAGGGACGGGCGGTCGCTTCGGCGAGACGAGGCCGCACCCCCCGGCCGCGAAATGGGCGAGGTGGAAGTGGTTGCCAGTCGTTCGGGCATCCCCTCGCGGGCGCTGTACTGGCACATCCGGCGGACACCCACAGGCGGTTGCGAGTCTCGATACGCGGATGGAGAGGGGTGTGAAGAGGGTGCTCACGTCTGACCTTTGCGTTCTCAGGTGGCCGTCTAGTCTGGCGCTCCATGACGCGAGAATTGACCGGGGAGGACTGCCCCGCGCCTGCGGAGACCACGGCTGCGCGACGACAAGTATTCCCGCGGGTGGGTGGCCTTCGCACCGGGTCGACCCGTACCCCGGCGCGCGATGCTCGCTTCGAGGCCGGCGTGGCGCACCGGCAGGTCATGTGCGTTACCATCGCCCCGATCGCTGGCGCAGGATCTCGCTTCAGCGTCGGCCCCGAGAGCGGTTGACCGCCGACTGGCGCGTGCAGGCGTGGGTTAGTTCGGATCGAATCGTATGCCGCCTAGCGTGACGCGGCCGAGACGGCGGCGCTGCGGGGCATCTGCAGGGGCGCACTGCCGTCGTCGTCGACGCGGGGCGCTCGATCTCGTCGTCGGGGAGGGCGCCCCCGTAATCGTGACGCCGCACGCGCGGGAACTCGATCGTCTCCGCTCGAATGGGGCTGCGTCGCTGGATGCACGGAAGACGACGCTGCGCGAGGACGCGGCTCGCGAGACCGACGCGGCGTTCGGGGGAGTGGTGCTGCTGAAGGGCGCGACGCGATCGTCGCGAGGCAGAAGGGGGGACCCGTAGGGTTGCGGGCGGGCACGCCTGCGATCGAGGACCGCGGGGACCGGTGACGTGCTCGCGGGAAAGTCCTTGGGCAGCCGTGACGGCGGGAGCGGTTTCGCGGGAGGATCGCGGTCGGTCTGGAGGATATCGCGGGCGTGCGCGGCAGAACGCCGCGTGGTGAAGAACGGCGGGCGGGCGGCATACGGGGATCCACGGAGGGAGGCGGGCGGACCGATCACCGCGATCGACGTGGCCGGAGGCGCTGCGCAGGTGATCGCCGCGGTTGGATGTGGACTCGCGGGTAAACGGTTGCGACGCGTCCGCACCGGCCCCAGCGCGGATGCCCGGCCGGGCCGTCGAGGGTCTCCAGCTTAGGATGAGGCGGTGCTAGGCGTGTGGTACCCTGTTGATTCGCGTCGTAGACGGCACGGCACCGTGGCGGTCATCGGCACCAGGCCAGCCAACGAAACCCATGGGCGCCTGTACCATGTCTAGAACATGGTCGCGCTGCGCGCTGTTGGGGCAAGAAGTGACCTCCTGAACGCGGTAACGAGTGGGAATAGGCCCGGCATCACGAGAAGTGCTCTACCGCAGCTCCGCCTTCGTGCAAATGACATTCGCGTGGTGGGTGTTCGGAGGGCGATCGGCTTAAACACCGGCGTGGGGCGCTCACCGTGTCGATGGCGAACCCTCGTGTAGCCTTTCGTCATCCATAGTCGGCAAGGGTTCGCAGACCGCGGGTACGTGCGCCAGCCGTGGTTTCTGGCTCGCCGCGATGCTCATAGGGCCGGGTGGGCCTGTACCGCATCGACGGGATCACGGTGCCGTTCGCGATACTCTCGGCAGCATATGGCTCGGGCGGCGGACGTCGGGCATCCGTCCTCTGTCATCGCGGTTGTGGAGAAGGTGTGGCCCGCGGCGATCTCGCGAGGGACTCATCGTGAGTGCGAAGCCGGGCCTCGCCTAGTTCTGGGCGCGGTCGCGGTGTCGGCTGCCACGGTCATCCCCGTGGTGGAGGCGGGGTGGTGCGCCGTTCGGCTCGGGTTCGTGGGCGACAACTCGCGCGGGATCCAGATGGAAGCGCCCGGTCGGGGGGTCTTACATGATCCTCGCTTCCTTATTACGTGCCGGCTCGGAGGTCATACTACGACGGGGGGTGCTCACGTTCAGGTGACCGGTACGGCGTCGAGCCGGTCATCCGCGAGTCATGACCCCCGATGATGCTCCTCGTCATGGCGGTGTAGCGGTCGTTGGTGCGCGCAAGCTCTGGGCAGCGCGACTCGTGACGCTTTCACAACGCTATAGAGGTGGCAATCAGGGACCGGCTTACATCCGATCAACAAGGTCGGTCGCAGCAGTAGTAATACGTGTGGGTGTTCGCGCCGTGATCCTCGGGTTGATGATCGATCGCCGCCGGTGGTACGGGCTCGCGGCGCCACATCGTGATCGCCGGGTGACGCACCAGTGGATGTACACGAGGTACTACGACGGCTGATGGCCACGCACCCCGCTCCTTCCCGGTCTTCCTGCTCGAGGCGCGCAACGTCATCGCCAATGGTGCTGATGGTTGTGGGCGATCGTGGCGTGGTGCGGGTGCCCGTCGGGCGCGTCGCGCG
>PYDT01001160.1:0-11005 GCA_004837865.1 Musa balbisiana | reverse complement strand
GGTCAAGTCACAGCAGAGAATCGAATTTTTCGACCTATGTCACTCTTAGTTAGTCGTATCTATAATGGATGAGGATCCAGAATTTTCAATGGGAACTAAACTAATTTCTGTAATTGATTTTTTTTTGCCGTCGATTTGTAAAACTGAAAACTTAGGTAAGTGTTTTATCACATATGTCGCAAAAGAAATTAACTTAATAGTAAATTAACTTAAATAAATAGTAAGTAAATATAAATATAATTATATAAGTACTTAAAAATTAAAATATAATTATATAATTACTTAATTATATAATACTAATTCATTAATATAATATTATAATATTTAAATAATATTAAATATTAAATTAAATATTTAAGAAATTTTTTTATTACATAAAAAAACCTAATTTGTTTTTTCTACTTAATGAAAATAAAATTTCATTCCTTTTAAACTTTACAATTAGATTAGAATTATTTTTAATAATTTAAATTTTTAAGTATTTTAACATTTTTTTTTAATTATTCACTTTTTATTTTTTAAATTTCATCTGTAATGAAATCTATTTTATAATAGTAATGAAATCTATCCTATAGTTAGAAATTTTAATAGAATGTTTCATATTTATAATGATAATGTATAATGATAATGTATTAATACTTTATATATGGTTTAATATCTTTCTTAATAAAAATGTTTAATATCTGTTTTAATATCTTTTTAAATAAAACTAAAAATGTTAATATCTTTCTTATAAAATATTTATATAATGTCTCTTAAACTTAATAATTAATCTTCTTAAAAAGAAAAAATTTTTTCTTTTTATTATTTTCTTTTTTATTGAATTTCAATTTCATTGAAATAGGTAATTTCAGTTCATTTGAAATTTATTGAAATTTCCATTTATTTAAATTGGGAAGATGGGCTGAGTGGACTAAAGCGGCGGATTGCTAATCCGTTGTACGCGTTATTCTACGATGGTTCGAATCCCTCTCTCTCCGCCCGCTCTTACTAATTGGATACTTTCGATTTCAGAAGGAATTTCGATCCGTTATTTTTATAGGTAAGAGTGAATCTATGGAATAGATAAAATAATAAGAAAAAAATTAGAAAAACAAGAAAACCAAAAATTTTGTTTATTCCTCACGTCCAGGATTACGTCCAGGATCTTAGATACGAATCCGAGATGAAGAGAGAAACAAAGAATATCAATACTGTGTAAACAAAGAGGTTTGAGAGTAGCATTAAACAACTCCAAGATAAGCTCATTTTAGAAAAACGGAATAGATTTACCTTATTTTTCTTTTTATCACATATAACTATTTGTTTGATTTGAAACTATACCCCCCACAAAATTAAGTTTTTTGATTTGAAAAGGGAAAAGAAAGCACTTTGTACGAATTTCTTGTAATAGATTTTGATTCCTTCCCACAAAAGTTTCTTGTCCATCGACAATTAGTATGTAGGGGACCTAGAACTAATAAAACTCCTTATCACGTAAAGGTGCAGAAACGAGTTAAATAAACTGACAACAATTAATCTCCGCGGGTACTCAATATACAAGGAATTTCCAGTTTTGAATCGAGGGTTTATAATTCTAATGTGAAGACTTAGCGATGCTTATCCCTTTTATAATTTTTTTGTCTCGAATAAATCATGAAGGATTTGGCCAAAGTATTAAGATGTTATCGAAAACTACAGCAGCTTGAAAACAAAGGCTAAGAGAAAAAAGAAGGACAGGTAGACAGGCATACATCATACGATTGGAGTGAAAACGGCATAAGCTTCAGGCAACAATTTGGCAAAGAAAAAAAATATTCGAATAAAGGACAGAATTAAGGGACAGATACAGATTAAGCTAAAGATATTAAACATAACCAAACATTCGTTCTTGTAGATTAGATAATTTTATTTGATGAGTTATTTTATAAAGGGAAAAATGAAAAAGGCAAGTCAAAAAATCCTTCTTTTTTTTTTTGAAACTCTCCCCAAATCACAAAAATCCTTCCTTCCTATTCTACAAAATGAGAATACAAGGAAATCTATTTCCTACTTATCTTAATGGAATTCTATGTAATGATCAAATAATTTTTTTGCTTCATATCTAATCTACATGTGTTGAATCTAGCACAAACAAAATATCCATATGTTTTTAATTATGTATTATGTATTTTTTTTGGTGGGGGGGGGTGGGGTGGGGATTCGACGAATAAACTAATACTAATAATAGTCGTGACTAGTGCCCAAAGGAAAAATGGGGGTGGCCAAGCGGTTTAAGGCAGGCGGGTTTGGTCAGTTTATTGCGGAGGTCGAATCCTTCCGTACCGCAAGATCGGTTCGCATCAGAATACAAAGATGGTAGCACATTGTATCCCACAATAAACGGAAAAATCTTAAAGAGAAAACCTTTCTTTTGTTCTGAATCTTAGAATGGATTCTTAGAATGGATTCTTAGGAATCCATTTACTTCTTTGGTTAAAAGAAAAACCAATTGATCATTCACAGAACATGGTAAAATTTATGTCATCCTTAGGGAAATGAAATATATGCTAAAATTTTTAGATACTCATTGTGATTTGGCGTCGACATTCGGTGATTGAATAGAGATCCAGGTTTAGTCATGATAGAAACCATAGGTTCCGTCCTGATGCTGAGAGTCGTGAGATTTAAAACATTTGTATGACTCTTGTTGGTAATCGAAGAAAATGATAAATCAATAGTATCTAGAAACTACGCCTTTTGTTTTTTGGTCATGGACAGTGTATTTGACTAATAATTGAGTTTTTTCGGGATTGGAAATATATTAAATTAAAGGGATTGAGGTTTATATTTTTTGTTCTAGAAAATAGATCTGCATTTCATTGATTGACGTCCCGGAAACAATCTGTTGGAGATGAAAGTAAATAACGTCTAAAGCAAGCATTCTTTCTTAGAAATACGTTTCATTCATAGGATAGAATATCGAGTTTAAAGGAAATGGGATCCCTGCTGAGCTTCTCCGGATAAATACAATACGTATCTATCCATGTATAAAGTATAGACTATTATATAGTCCGTGGTTCCATCGAGCAATGACTATCATGATTACATATTATCAAATTCCATTGCGGTTTGAAATTAAATGAATTCTAAATAGAGGAATGTTATGGTAAAAAACTTCGTTGAAACGATGTGGTAGAAAGCCAACTGCGACGTGAAGGACATGATCACTGGGGGAATTTTTACATTCCACCATTTTCTATAAAAATGAAGATGCTCTTGCTCGACATAGTTTGTTCTGTTCCATTAGGAATCTATTTTTTTAGGTTGATAGTACATGATGGAGCTCGGCGGAAAGGATTGATTCATTTATCAAGGGGAAGAATCTAGGGTGGTGACAATCAATTCAATAAGTTAGGACCAACTTGTAAGTATATCCTCAACTATAAAAATAATCGGAATTGATAAAACTATTTCGATCAAAAAAAAGTGTATCACAGAGGAATCAATTCTTCGTATTCTATTCTATAGGTATTTATTTTATAGAAAGAATAAAAAAAAACAAAAGGTATGTTGCTGCCCTTTTGAAAGGAGTAAAGATCACGAAGTAATGTCTAAACCCAATGATTGTACAAAGCAAAAGATAAGGAGTCGAAAAAGGGGAAAACACTATTTTCAATTGTCCAAAATTGGATCGCTCAGAATAAAACTAGATTCGAGATGAGACAACCAAAAGAGGTCGAGACGGCTCATAAATGTATAAGATTTTCCCTTCGACTTCTGTCAGAATTACCCAACTTGGAGTTATGAGTACGAATACAATTGCTTTTTTTTTTTTTTAGGAAGAACAAAATAATAATAATGGAATTAGACTATGATTTGAGGTCATAATTGTGTGGTTTACTATTTGATATATAACCAGAAAATATACCGAAATAAATAATTTTTATCGAGCTCGAGCCGTAGAGGAGAAAAACCTCCTATACGTTTCTGGGGGGGGATTGTTTATGTACATCTATCCCAATGAGCCATCTATCGAATCGTTGCAATGATGTTCGATCCCGAAGAGAAGGAAGAGTTTTCGAAAAGTGGGTTTTTTTTTATGATCCGATAAAGAATCAAACTTATTTAAACGTTCCCGCTATTCTAATTTCCTTGAAAAGGGGGCGCTCCACCACAGGAAACTGTTTAGATATTTTACAAGTAAGGCAAATTTTTTAAAGAAAAAACTTCGAGTTAATTAAAAGAAAAAAAACAACAAAATTAATAAAAAAGGGGGGAGAGGATGAATATAAAATCTAGCTTTGTATAATTTTTTACTTACAATTTTTACCTAAAATTTTCCCTTTTCTTGCTCTATTCATACTTAAATTTACTTTTTTTTGTTATAGGAATCCACCACACAAAACAAGGATAATCTCGCATTGTACCTCTAGTGATGAATAAACCCGAGATTTTTTCTTTATCTTTCCTTATTTTTTTCCATCAAAATTTCTTATTTATGTTGTGCCAACCCAATACACAACCTTATTTTTTATATTTGTTATTGTTTCTAAACATTGCATTCATATGACAATGGTGTAATCTCGAACAAGAATAGAGTTGATTATAGATAATAAATCTCTTATCCAGACCCACATATTGGGTTTTCACTTCACTTTAATCAAATAATGGGTTTTGCCTGGGGGGTTACTGTCAATATAAGGACGTTATGTGAATTAACTTAACAAAAAAAAAAAATTGATAAAAAAAACTTGGTGGGTCTGTCACCATTGAGCATCCTTTAGGAATCTGGTGTTTTTACAATATGATCTGTACATTTTTTATTTATTTTTACATTTTTTTATATTTTGATAATTGCTCATAAAATATTTTTTATTTATTATTAGTTCAATGTTTTGATGGGGTCGTGCAGTGCAATTAATTTATTTTTCATTTTGATCGTATCTACATATCCTATTTATTTTATTTTATCGGGTTGCGACTCAACGGTAGAGTACTCGGCTTTTTAAGTGCGACTATGATCTTTACACATTGGATGAAGCAACAAATTCGTCAGACCTATGGTAGAGTCTATAAGACCCACGATGATCCTCAAGGTAATGAATGGAAAAAGTAAGCATGTCTAATAAAAATAAAAATAAATTCTTATTGTCATTAAAAAATTACAACCTTAAAATGAAAGTGAAACTTTTATTTTGTTATCCTAGGATCGCTACAAAAATAAAAATTTTTGGAAGGGAAGGGGACAAAACAAATCACATTTACAGTTGGGTCTAGTGAATAAATGGATAGAGCCTATGGTTCCAATTCTGGTTTATTTAAAACAAAAGCAACGAGCTTATGTTCTTAATTTGAATTGAACGATTACCCGATCTAATTAGACGTTAAAAATAGATTATGCCTGATAGGGAAAGGGCTGAGTTCTCTGTGGGTGGACCATTGGATTCTTTTTCCTTTTTTTTTTTTTTTTAATGAATCCTAACTATTCTTTATTATGGATTAGAAACGGATGTGTAGAAGAACAGTATACTGATAAAGAGAATAAATTCCAAAGTCAAAAGACGCGATCGGGGTTGCAAAAACGTAAAGGGTATTGTATTCCTCTTGTTAACAGGCTAGTCATACGAAGTATAAACACAAATGAAAGATAAACCAGCAATTCGAGTAGAAAAAGAGCAAGTAAAAGATCTATTGATTGGACTCCCTGTTCCTTTTCGGGGTATATATTTTATTTACTATTGTATTCTATATACATAATAGAATACAAAATACCCTGTTTTGACCATATTGCATATGTACATTTGATAACCCGAAATAAATCGCTCCTACCCCTGCTTCACGTGGAAATGTAAAATGGAAGAATTCAAGGGATATTTAGAAAAAGATAGATCTCGGCAACAATATGTACTATATCCAAGTCTTTCTTCAGGCGGTATTGTAGTATTTGCTTATGATCAGGGTTTAAATGATTCTTTTTTATGAACCCGTTAATTTTGGGGGTTATGGCAATAAATTTAGTTCAGTACTTGATGAAACGCTTAATTATTCGAAGTTTAACAAAAATTATTTGATTATTCGGTTAATGATTCTTACCAAATCGATTCGTTGGGCACAAACAATATTTTTCTTCCATTTTTTTCTAGATGATATCAGAAGGTTTTGCAGTCATGGTGGAAATTCATGCTCGTTGCAATTAGATCTTCCTTGGAAGAAAAAAAAATACCAAAATATCATAATTTAAAATCTAGTCATTCAAGATCTTTTTTAGAGGATAAATTATCGCATTTAAATATCTGTCAGAATACTAATACCTCATCCCATCCTAGGAAATACCTGGTCCAAATCCGTCACATCCGGGATCCAAGGATGTTACCCTCTTTGCATTTTGCGGTTTCTTTCTCTTAAGAATATTATAATTGGAATGTTTCATTATCCGAAGAAAATCATTTATGTTTTTTCAAAAGAAAATAAAGACTATTTTGGTTCTTATCTATTTTATGTATCTGAATGTGAATTGTATAGTTTTTCTTCGTAAACAATCTCTTATTTACGATTAACATCTTTTGGAGCCTTTCTGAACGAACACATTTTATGGAAAAATAGAAACTCTTGTAGTGTGCCGAAATTTTTTTCAGGAAAGGGGGGACTTTCGGGTCTTCAAGGATGCCTGCCATTGCACTATGTCGATTCAAAGGAAAAGCGTTCTGGGTTCAAGGAACTCATTTTCTGATGAAGAAATGGAAATGCCACTTTGTAAATTTCTGGAATATTATTTAAATTTTTGGTCTCAACCGTACAGGATCCATTATAAACCCATTATCAACACTATTCTTTATTTTCTGGGTTAATCTTTCAATGTACTACTAAATTCATTCGGCGGTAAGGAATCAAATGCTAGAGAATTACGATTCTAAGGATAATTCGTACCCCTAAGAAATGGATACCATAGTCCAATGATTCTCTTGTTCGATCATGTGCTAAAGAAATAATATTTTGTACAGTATCGGGCATCCTATTAGTAAGGCCGATTTGGACCGATTATCCGATTGTGATTTATTAATCGATTTGGCCGGATCATGTCGAAAGAAACTTTCTCACTACATAGTGGATTCGCAAAAAAAACAGAGTTTGTATCCCGAGTTTGTTTATGACGTATTATACTTCGACTTTCGTGTGCTAGAACTTTGGCCGTAAACAAAAAGTACAGTACGCAGTTTTTGCAACGATAAGTCGGGATTATTAGAAGACTTCTTTACGGAAGAAGAACCAGTTATTTCTTTGATCTTCCCCCAAATAACTTCTTTTATTACATGGATCATATAGAGAACGTAGTTTGGTTTGGATATTATCTACAATGACCTGGGAAATAATTTATAATATGAAATTAGGCATAAAAAACAATACAATAGGAAATAGAAGCTATTAATAGAAATGATCTACAGATATAGCGATCAAGAGGAAAAAAGTATTCCGAATCTCATCTGAAATGCTCATGTGAGTAGTGTAGTGGTTGAATCAACCTGAGTAGTCAAAAAATTTTTTTTTTATACTTTTCTTCTTTTTTCTCGGGATGTGTTTTATATGTAAATAGGGAAAGTCGTGTGCAATGAAAAAATGCAAGCACGGTTTGGGAGGGATTTTTTCCTCTATTGTAACAAGGAAAATTATCTTACTCATCGACAGTCCGGTTCGGTCCCGGCAACCCATACGGAAATGAAAAATAACTCTTTCTTTTCTATTTAATTCACTCATTTACAAATTTAATTCATTTCATTTACAAGTTTTAGTATGGTAGTAGTAGATATTGGGTGTATTTAGCCCGTAGATAGATTTACGATAGATATCGTCTGTTCGGGTTGATTGATTGTTGACATGACAGAGAAGTCTGCTATACGTAAATAACAGTCTTCTATACTATCCATTTATAGTTATAGTTTAATACGGGTGCTTGGAGTACATTAAAAATTGAATAAACCCAGACTTTGACATGACTGCAATTTTAGAGAGAACGCGAACAAGGACAAGCCTATGGGGTCGTTTCTGCAACTGGATAACCAGCACTGAAAACCGTCTTGACATTGGGTGGTCCGGGTTTGAGATCCTACCTTATTGACCCAACTTCTGTATTTATTAAGCCTTCATTGCGCTCTCCAGTAGAATATTGAGGTATTCGCTGTTGAACCTGTTTCTGTTCTCACTTTATGGAAAATAATATTATCTCTGGTGCTATTATTTCCCTACTTCTCAGCTATAGGTGTACATTCTTTACCCAATCTGGGAAGCAGCATCTGTTGTGATACGGGTTATACACTGGTGGTCCTTCTGAGATATTGTTCTACACTTCTTACGTGGTGTAGCTTGTACATGGGTCGTGCAAGTGGGAACTAGCTTCGTATGGGTATGCGCCTTGGATGCTGTTGCATATTCACTCCTGTGCAGCTGCTACTGCGGTTTTCTTGATTACCCTATGGTCAAGGAAGGTTCTCTGAGGGTATCTTAGGAATATTCTGGGACTTTCAACTTCATGATGACTTCCAGGCAGAACACAAATCCTATGCATCCATTTCACCAGTTAGGTGTAGCTGGTGAGTCGGCGGCTCCTATTCAGTTGCTATGCATGGTCCTTGGTAACTCTAGTTGACAGGGAAACCACTGAAAACGCACTGCTAACGCAGGTTACAGATTCGGTAGAGGAAGAGACGTATAATATCGTAGTGCTTCATGTTTTTGGCCGATTGATCTTCCAATATGCTAGTTTCAACAACTCTCGGTCTTTACATTCTTCTTGGCTGCTGGCATGTCATGGTATTGGTTTCACTGCGTGAGGTATGCACCTGGCTTTCAACTCAAATGGTTTCAATTTCAACCAATCCGTTATAGTTGACAGTCAGGGTGTGTCATTAACACTTGGGCTGTATCATCAACCGTGCCAACCTTGGTAGGAAGTACGCATGAAGTAATGCTCACAACTTCCCTCTAGACCTAGCTGCGCGAAGTTTCATCTACAAAGGGATAGATTTTGTCTAGTGTATACGAATCGTTGATAAACAAAGTAGCAATCCCCATGTCTTGCTTTAGCAAGACATGGGGTATTGCGAATTGTTTGATCGTATTTGTTTTTCACAAAAAAAATTATTTTTCAATTCAATTTTTTTATATTTAATTTATATTTTATATTTTTTTATATTTAATATTAAAATGTCATATTTATTTGTTTTCTTTTGTAATATTAAAATGTTTTAGTTAATATTAAACTGGAAACTTAAATTAATTAACGACGAGATTTATTATCGTTTCTTGCATGTCTCGCAAAAGTAGAAAGAGTAGGCGGAAATTCTCCAATTGTGATCCTACATACGAATCGGTTAAGAAAATAGGTAACATGTGTCCTTTTCCATATGATCGCGATTGTATGCAATCATTGGGGTATAATGGTAGAGCCGAGACCAAGTTACTATAATTTCTTTCTCCTCCCTCATGTTGAGTTTTCCATTTTTTCCGATAAACTATGGTTAGCTACAAAAGGGTTTTTTTTTAGCGAACGTGTCATGTCACAGTGTATTAACTCCTTTTTTTTACATTTTTTAGTTTAAAGATTGGCATCTATGTCCAATATCTCGATCTAAGTAAGTATGAGGTAAGAAATAAATAAATATGATGAAGGAAAAAAGATAAAATCCTTTAGCTAGGAAAGGGGGCGGATGTAGCCAAGTGGATTCAAGGCAGTGGATGGGAATCCACATGCGCGGGTTCAATTCCCGTCGTTCGCCCATCACATTTTTTTTCAAATTGCAAAACAATTCTATTTTCAATATTCCTATTTACGGGACAAGAATAAAACTATCACTATATTTTTTCCTTTACCTACTTCTTATTCCAAGCGCAGGATAACCCCAAGGGGTTTGTGGGTTTTTTTTCTACCGATTGGGGGCTATCCCCTCACCGCCACCATGGGGATGTCTACAGGGTTCCTAACACTCTCTTATACGGACGCTTACCCTAGCCAACACTAAGATCGGCTCTACCAAACTTTTTTTGGTCTCACCCCAACATTACCCACTTGTCCGGACTGTTGCTAAGCAGGTTTTGGAATCATAACGGACCTCCCCAGATGGTAATCTAATGTGGCGAGTTACCTCTTTTGCAATCAGTTTCGCTACAGCACTGGCCGCTCTAGCTAATTGTCCACCGCTTCCAAGTGTGATTTGGTTATGTATGGTCCGTGCCTACGGGCTATCGGGGTTGAAGTAGATCTTCTTTTTTATCAATAAAAACCCCTTCACAAACTGTACAAGCTGCTTCCAAAGCATACGGCTTTCTAGATGTATATGATGAAATCGAGACGAGGGATCTTATATAAATAGTATGATGACAGTACCACTGAGTGGATATATAGGAACCAAATATGCCTGAATCAATAATGTATGCTCTTCTACAGCCTAGGTCTCCCCGTTCCGTCTCATCTGGCTATGGCTTCATGTAGATTCAGACCGAATGACTCTATGAAATTACGTCGATACTTCCAAATTAGGTAACGTAGGAGACATCCTCTCTTTTTTCCCCGGGGGGATCTTAAATTACAACTGCTTAGATTTCAATCGCCTTGACCATCAAATTAAATGTGATAAACCGTCCTCCTCTCTTTGAACAAGGGGCGCTTCGGTCTGGCGTGCTTCAAACAATTTTGGTCTTCTCCATATTACCATATCGCTAGAGTCAATAATTTATATGGAGGACTATGAACTCAATCACTGCTGCGTAATCAACAGTTTTTCTGTTGAGGTCTATCCGTAGAGGTACTCAAATTGGATCCATGATCGATTCTAGGTTTCGTCGTAACCTAATGGTTACGTCCACTTACGTAATCAATAGTTCAAACCGCACTCAAAGTAGGGCATGTCCCATTGATATAGGAAATTCTGTACCAGAAACAATGGTATCTCAATTATAGGCCCTCGGGATGTAAAATAATCTTCTCACCATCCCCAAGGTATGAGACAAATGTATGCATTCGATTAGGGTCGTATTCTATGGTTACGATTCT